>MU225078.1:1675734-1692889 GCA_018584345.1 Thuja plicata
CCCAAAATTGGATAGGATTTGGTGCTGACTGGTAGAATCTCTGGGGAGTTAAATTATTAACGTCCATGATTACAAAATTGAAGTACAAGAGGAGATGCATAAGGACTGAGTAATGCAAAAATTTAGGCTCCTCCTTTGGATTCTTTAGTCTTTTCTGGGTTGCAATGAAACCCTCATGCATTTCATCGATTATGTGTTGTATATAATCATAACTGGTGCTTGAATGCACCTCTTGTAAGTCTAGCACCATCATTAGGATGCCAGCATTGATTTTCTCTACATCTCCATCTTTCCCTAGTACTCTACATAGAGCATAAGAGATATACTTAATGTATAAGTGTAGATCCTTATAATAATATGGATTTGGCTCAGCCATAGGATCTAAGTGCTTCTTCACTTCTTTCAACATGTGTTTCTGCAATAAGCCTTTAGCAATACCAGGCTTCGAACTATACCTCTTCTCTTGCCTCGTCATGTCAATTTTAGTAGACATGGTGCTAAATAAGCCAAAGGCTTGCATGAATGAATTCCTATTCAAAATTAAAAGGGCAGTGCCATCATCCCTTTTGATGGTCTTTGTCAAAACATCATAGTGATTGGCTAGGTCTAAGAATAGGTCTATATCTAGGAAGACATCAGGAACAAGTAACCTAGCCAAACCACTGGTCCAAGGGTTTGATACTGGGATTGGCTTATCAGAATTCTTAAAAAAATAATTGAAAAGGGAGAAACCTATTGTCCCTGGAGTCACAGCATCTCAAATGTCCTTGTATTCATCAAGGAGAACATTAGCATTAGCCTTCTTATTATGTGTTGAACCAGGCAGGAGACGGAGGAATTCATCAGAAAAACTCACCTTTCCTTTCTGTTCCTCTTCACTTCCTCCACTTGTCGAAGAAACACTCATAACCCCACTCATACTTGCAACACCTTGAATCTCTTACTCCTTACTAATATTGAAACAAATCTATCTCAGAGATCAGCTGACCGTCCTGTGCACAATTTCCTGAAATTTAGAACTCTTTGATCAACTTTGGAAACACTGCAAACTGAGAAAAATATCTCTTTTCTGAAAACTTAACAACTTGAGCTCTGAAAATTGAAAGCACGATGAATGAAAATGAATGCACCATCAACTCCTTATATCCATCATTCAGAGTACGCAGCTCATATTTCAGAAACATCAGTTCTGTCATTAATTCGACATACTGTGAACTTGAATGAAAACTTAGCCGTAGTTCCATGAGCTTGACAGGAAATCAAATTTTCAAAAATGAATCCTCGGAAAAATCATACAACATTTAAAAGAGCTGACATGTCACACTGTGATTCGTTAACTATCTTACATCTCAGCTACTCTTTTTGCACAGTAATCAAAATACAAGCCTGTGATTGGTTACCAAGCGATTCATACTGTCACATCACAAACTGCCGCCGTTTTTTAGATTTTGGGATCAAGTGACTGTGCGACTGCATATAGTCTCTTTGTCATGGGCCTCTATCACTAACCCATGGTTTATCTCGAGACATGGCGACAATGCATTTTCTTACCTTTGGCTGACCCAAGTCATCATCTGGCGATTACGCGATCCTACAGAAATCATAGTCGCTCATAGTTAACATTAACTCTTTACTTTTTATGATACCTTGCGACTAACCGTTGCCTTTAACCTTTTACGGTTATCTCCTAGTCGCTGAGTGTTTTCATTTCATTTTAAGACTATGCGACGACACCTAGTCGCCCGATCGTGGAATACAAGTCCTGAGTGTTTAATTTTACCATAACAGGTTATATGCGCCTTTTTTCCACTTCTGACCACTACGTGACATACCTTAATTGCCAAGTCTGGAGGAATTTTCCCTTTGGGCACTTTTCTTCTCAGACTTTGTGACCACCATTAGATCCTCTAATCTCTTTATCCTACGGTCGTTGCTTAAACACCAAATGTTCATGCATACCCTTAAATATTTCTCAGACATCATGACTGAAAGGAAAGTACTTAGTCTCGTTGTCGCTGAGTCCATTTTCTACTTCTAGTGATCATGCGATAATCCTTTAATGTCCACCCATCTGATGACACATGTCACACAATCATTGGTTCACTTACTACATAATGGAGAACTGAGTCATCAACTTGTTCTGGCGACAACCCGACTATGCTTTATACTAAACCTCAGATGGTCAGTCACGAAGTCTCGGTCAAAATATCTTAACCGTTGTTCCATCTCGAGACCTCATGACTAAAGGCCTTGCTTAACTTTTTAACTTTGGATTCATTTGGCGATAAAGCGACATGTAGTAATCATGAAGTCTGAAGACGTTTTGATAACTATGGAGAATTTCCTGCGATTACCCGACTAAGCAGTGGGTCCCTTCTGCATAAAGCTTTATAACATAGTTATTATGTGACTACTTGACATGAAGAAATCGATGAGTCTCATAATGCCAAAGGAATATGTTGAATTTGAATGAGGCCACGCGACAAAAGGAAAACACAAAGTCGGGAAGACTTATGGAATATTCGTTTGGAGTAAAGTGACAAGGCGATTTAATTAAAACACATGCCTTAAGTGGATAGAAAAAGTAACATCAAAATAGAATGACATGACCTAGGGTTTATTTTTTAACGTTTAACATTTGAAGACTTAGGGTTTTTTAGGGTTTTGCAAATTGAGTTAGGTTTAGACTTGAAAACCTGAAAACTTGACACAGGTAAGGCCAAAATGAACGAGAGATAGCTGACTAAAAACACCAGGATATAGAGAAAAGGACAGGGAACCAGGAAAACTACCAAAAAAAGAAATACAACCAACATACCCTTCCCAATCAACAACATATCATCAACATATAATGCAATAATAAGAAGGCGATCATTGTCAACTTTGAAATAAACACAATGATCTGATTTCGATCTCAGAAAACCAATCGACAACACAAAGGCATCAAATTTAAGGTACCACATCCTAGGAGATTGTTTCAAACCATACAGAGACTTCTTTAATTTTCAAACCAAAAATTCTTTACCTTTCTGAATATAGTGCTCAGGCTGTGACATATAGATCTCTTCCTCCAAATCACCATGAAGGAAAGTTGTCTTCACATCCATCTGTTCTACCTCTAAATCATACAATGTTGCTAGAGATAACAGAAATCTAATGGATGTAAGCTTTGCAAAAGGAGAGAATATTTCACCATAATCAATTCCCTCCACCTGTGAATACCCTTTTGCAACCAATCTGGCCTTGTACCTCTCAACACTACCATTTGTACAGAATTTCTTCTTAAACACCCATTTGCTTCCAACAAGTTTCCATCCTTTAGGCAAAGGTACTAGGTCCCAAGTTTTGTTCTTCTCCAATGAAGCCATCTCATCATCCATGGCCTCAATCCATGAACCTACATCTTCCATAACCATAGCCTCTTTCATAGATCTAGGCTCATCAGTGTTTGTAATCAAGGCATAAGCACAACTGGAATCTAACATAGAAAACCCAAACCTCTCTGGTTACTTTCTTTCTCTCATGGATCTCCTCAAGGGTTGAGGTTGAGGTTGTTCTACCTCTTCTTCTAAATTTTTAGAACTACTAGAGCTCTCCTCATCACCAGATCCATCACGGTCTCTCTGTTCAGTCTTCTCAGGGGTAGGAGGCAACTGAACAACATCTTCTTTCATTTATTTTTCATCTAGCTGTAGAAAAATAGGAGGAGGTGTTAGCTCTCTAAAAATAACATTTCTACTATACAACACCTTACCAATCACATGATCCCAAAGCTTGTATCCTTTCACACCAACACTGTAGCCGATGAAGATACATTTTACATCCTTGTTTTCCAACTTAGATCTTCTCTCCTTAGGCACATGTGCATAAGCTTCACAACCAAAAACATGAAGATGTCTAACTAAAGGATTCTTACCAGAACACACCTCCAAGGGTCTCTTACCAACAAGAGCTGATGTAGGAGGTCTGTTAACCAGATAGAAAGCAGTGGCCACAGCTTCAGCCCAAAACCTTTGTTTGAGGCCAGCTCCACTAAGCATACTCCTAGCCTTCTCCATCAATGTCGTGTTCATTCTTTCTGCAACTCCATTTTGTTGTGGGGTATAAGGAGTTGTCGTATGCCTCTCGATCCCTCATTCTTTACAGAATTTTTCAAACTATGCCAAACAAAACTTACCACCATTATCATTTCTCACACACTTAATTCTTTTACCATTCTGATTCTCTACGAGAGCTTTAAATTCCTTGAACCGATTGAAAACTTGTGTCTTTCTTTTAAGGAAATAAATCCATGTCCTTCTACTGTAATCATCTATTAAAGATACAAAATATACATATTTGGAGAGTGAAGGAACTTTAACAGGACCAAACACATCTGAATGGATAAGATCCAAAATACTAGAAGACTTGTGAGAACTAGAGTAAAACTGAACACGATTTTGCTTACCATAAACACAGTGTTCACAGAAGTCAAACTCGAGACTACAATCATTTAACCCCTCAATGAGGTTTTTATTTTTCAAGGTTCTGAGACCCTTCTCATCAATGTGTCCAAATCTCATATGCCACAACATTGTCTTTTCTGCAGCAAGTTTGCCTTCCAAAGTGTTAGCACCCTTAGGTACACTTGTTGCACTACCATCGGAACCCATTACCATAGACTTCTTCACTATTGGTTCAGATGGTGGAGATGAAGTGACTTCTGCTCTCTTTCTTGAGACAGAAGAAGTATTTCACTATGAAGTGCAAGCATCCAGTTGAAACAGGGTACCTCTCCTAGTACCTTTCGTGAGCACTATAGCTCCTCTAATCATCTTGCATCCATCTTTCAAAAAAACAACTTGCACACCTACATCATTCAACATAATTACAAATAACAGGTTTTGTGCCAAACTTGGGATGTACATTACCCCGTTGATCCCCTTTACTCATCCATCAGGGAATCTGATAGTGACTCCTCCTCGTCCAACTATCTCTAGGTGAGAATCATCACCTAGGTACACCTTTCCACCATCAAACTCCTTGTACTTTGAGAACCAAATTCTATGAGAGGTCATGTGAAAAGAAGCACCCGAGTCAATCAGCCACACATCATCAGATGTATGAGTGGCCAAGGCTGCGACAAAAGCATCACCATCTTCTTGATATTTTTCAGAATCTGAATCCAGGCTTTTCTTCTTCTTCTTTGGCTCTTTGCAGTCCTTACAGAAGTTCCCAGTCTTACCATAGTTCCAACATGTTACCTTAGACTTTCCAGGAGTCTTAGATTTCCCATGGGATTTGGATCTACCCTTTTCAGACTTATTGTCATTTTTCTTTCCTCTATCTTTGGATCTACCGTAAATAGAAAGGGCTTCCTTAGTTGAATAGGAAGTCTTTCTTTGTATCTCTTCAGATAATAGCAAAGACACCACATTATCCATTTGGAAAGTGACAATAGTACTCCCAAGGGCCATCACAAGATGGTCCCATGAATTCGGCAAGGAACATAGCAGGGTCATACATCGATCCTCCTCCAACTTGACACCAGTTGATGTCAACTGTGCAATCAGCATGTTAAATGCATTCAGGTGATCTGCAACGGATCCTCCTTCCTCCATTCTTAGAGAATATAGCTTATTTCTTAAGAATAATCTGTTCACCAAGGACTTGGCCTGATACACAGATGAAAGCCATGTCCACAATTTGTTTGCAGTCTTCTCATCGAGAACATTTAGGAGAACAGAATCTGCTAGACAGAGTCTAATGAGACCCTTAGCTTTCTGATCCTTGAGATCCCAATCTCCTTGAGGCATGTTTACTGGTCTGATATCATTATCTACCACCTCCCATACATCACGGTCTATGAGCATGTCTTCCATCTTGAGTTTCCACAACTCAAAGTTTGTGCCATTGAACTTTTCCACCTCCATTCTACTGTATGAAGAACCTGCCAGCTCTTCCTACAATAAGGTTATGAATGCTCTGCAACAATACTCCCACTGAACTGGAGATTAGCTCAAAAAACATGTACCCTAACAAATAGAACCAAAACTGGCCAGGCTCTAATACCAACTGAAAGGAAACTAAGTGTGTGGAAAATAGTTCCCTAAGCTAAACTCCCGAGAAGAGGATCGTGAAAATTTAGATTTAACCCTTAGAAATTATAGAATGATAATACAATAACATGCATACATATAAAAATGAGAATGACACAATGATTTACCCTGGGGAAAACCTTTCGGTAAAAAACCTCAGCACTCCAAAACCTGCACAATGTATTAATCAAAACTATTACTGTTTACAATACACTTGCAATGCAATTTCTTTCAGGAGATAATCAACACTGAAGACAAATTCGGCAGCATAAAAATGTTCCAACAATACACTAACTTCTCACTTGGATTCGCAACCCTAAAAAATGCTTATATCATGTGCTTCCCTTTTTAGGGCAACTGCCAAAGACAGTCGTATTAGGGTTTTACCATTCTCTGAGAAAATAGGAACCTGAACCCCACGATTGCAGAAGAGTGTACAGTACTCAACATGATTATTTTCCACATGTCTTGCATGTCTTCACCCATCATCGAATCTTCCACAATTATCTCTTACAAATATTAATGACTATCATAGGAATCCATCATAACCGTTTCAGTCATGATTACCTTACACATTGTCCACGGTGCTGACATTTGGAAAATATCAAATGTAAGGAAATATACAAGGTTGAGACACCTTATTCCTAACAATCATTAAGGAGATCTTGAAATCACACTCTTAACAAATAGAAAGGACATAAATAATATTCATATATTAATCAGAATGTAAATATCAAAGTATCAAAACCAACCCTAAGACCTTTAGTCATTGTAGCTATTTTATCCAGAAATGATCATAGTCATTGAGAAGAGAGAAAACATAGTAATCACATAGACCTCTCACGTATCCATCCTAACATATAACATCAAGGTCCAGAGATATCATTGATACATAATCATAGATGAATAAATACGATGGAAGTAACTATAATCAATATACCTAGAAGCGTCAATTTATCATCAATAATACTAGAATATGAAGTTATTACTAATAAGATGGATTATAAAACCGCCTTAGGAAAAAACATACTTACAATAGCAATAAGAGAAACATAAAGGTTCCTACAACATTCCCTAAGAAACATCAAATACATGTTATGGTTAGAGGGGTATTACAGACTATCTTCTCTCAGCACCAATCCTAATGTCTCATATTCCAAGTCTTCCATTATTGTTGTACATATCAGCAACGAAACACTCATTGGGGGAACTCTTGGATCAAAATGACTTAGAGGGAAAAGAACGAGCCATCTATTATATCTTTTGCACACTTTTACCTTACAAGCTCAATTATATTGCAATAGAGAGAGCATGTCTTGCCATAGTCTTTGCATCACAAAAACTTAAGCATTAAATGCTACATCACAAGACACTTCTAATCATAAAAATTGGCCCATTGAAATATTTTTTGAGTAAAGAAACACTGACAGGGTGGTTAGCCAAGTGGTTCATGATCCTCAAGGAGTTTGACATTGATTGTGTGGACAATAAATCCGTTAAAGCGCAAGTCATTGCCTATCATCTAGTAGATGCACCTACACCATCATATCATCCAATGATAATAGAGTTCCTAGATGAAGGCATATTCACTTTAGAGGAGCATAAGAAATAAAATTTGTACTTTGATGGCTCTCGCACACATAAGGGATTGGGCATTGGCATTGTCTTTATCACGCATCAAGGAGATTTGATCCCTAGGTCATACAGACTAAACTTTGATTGTACGAAAAATATTGTTGAATATGAGGCACTCGCTATAGGTTTTAATATCATGGTCCAATGGAATATAAATCTTCTACATGTGTATTTTGATTCATAACTCATCATAAATTAGGTAAATGACAGTTATGATACCAAGTATGAGAATTTGATCTCGTACAAGGCCATAAAAGAAGACTTTAAGAAATACTTCAATCAGATAAATTTGAGCAAGTCCCTCAAGCTAGGAATAAATAATTCAATGTTATGGACATTGTGGGATCTCTGTTAGACATGCCTCTAGATGTTACACATTGTGAGTTCTTGGTCAAATAACTTATGGTCCCTGCCTTCGAATTCCCAACGTAGAAATTTGTGTGTGAGATTGTTGGTCTCAATCCCCCTTGGTACCAAGAAATATATTCTTATCTCAAAGATCAAACCATATCCCTTGAGCTATCCAAAAATTAGAAAAAATCCCTTATAAGATAATCCTCCCTATACATCATCATTGCCAATACACTTTACAAAAGAAGTTTAGATGGTACACTCCTTTAATGTCTCAATTTGGAAGAAGCACACTCGACATTAGATGAGGTACATGAAGGTATCTATAGTACTTGTTCTATTGGTTTAACCTTAGCTAAGAAAATTTTAAGGATTGGGTACTATTGGACAACTATGGAGACTGATGCTTATAAATTCATCCAGAAGTGCAACAAGTGTCAGAGACACGATCACCTCATCCATACACCAGCTCAGGAGTTGCAGCCACTTACTTCACCATGACCTTTCTCGCAATGGGGACTCGATCTCATTGGAAAGATTCACCCACTATCCACTAATAGTCACAAGTATATCATTTTAGCTACTCAGTATTTTACGAAGTGGATTGAATCAATTCTGATGACCTATATAACCGACAAGAAAATTTATAAGTATATCCTAAACTACATCATAAGATTGTATGGAGTACCATGAGTTATTATCACATATAATGTAACTTCATTAAAAAAAAAATTCATGAGCTTTGTGACAAGTTATACATCTAGAACCATTATTCCTCACACTACTATCCACAAAGTAACAGCCAAGCAGAGGCATTGAATAAAACCATTCTGAAAATTCTTCAAAAGATAGTCAATGACATCGGTCGGACTGACACATCCAACTGAATCCCTCCCTATGGACATATCGCCCATTTATCCACACCAACCAAAACCACTCCATATTCACTTGTCTATGGTACTGAAGCCATATTTCTAAATTGAGGTTGAGTTTCCATCATTGTGAGTATCCCTACAAAATGTCATTTCGGATGAAGAATATTGTGTATCTCGACTTCAGGAGCTAGAACTACTAGATCAAAAAAGACAAAATGACTTAAACTATTTATAGGCATATCAATAGTGTCTTTGTATGAACTACAACAAGAAGGTCAAAATCTAATTCTTTGAGGTTGGTGATTTAGTACTTATGGAGAATCAAAAAAATTAAATGGAAAGAGAAAAACCAAGAAAGTTTTAACCTAACTGGATGGGTCCTTATATCATTACAGTAGTCTACAGGTCTAATTATATCAGATATATACACCAGAGGGCTAGCCTCTATCAGACCCCAACAATAGCTTCCATCTACGTAATTTTTACACATGACTCTCAAAGTAGGCTAAATTTAAATATTCAAAAAATACAAAAGAAATTGTTGCCTCGATGAAAAAATGAAAAACAAGCATCTTGTGTGACAACAAGAAAATAGAAATCAAGAGAAATATTTATTATGGTGATAACCACTTCAGTGGCACCTTGGGAAAGTACCATGGTGAAAATAGGGCAATCCAGTGCCATGGGTAGAGATCATGTGGATCCATTATCTATCATTATTCCACCTGATTACCATTGTCATTTCATATCACAGTCCATAATAACACTTGGTCATTCATTCATGTCTTGATATTCATTGGGTTTCCTTTTCATCTATACCTCATTTCCTACACTAAGTCAGTCCATCTCACTCATTCCATAATAAAATTCCCTTTTTGTCCTAACTGGGGGAAACTATAATGTCATGATCTAAAATGTCCTGAAAAAATATTTAAAAATTGATAAAGTCCTGAAAAAATCTTACAATTTGGATAAAGTCCTAGAAAAAAACCCGATAACATCTAAAAACAAACAAAAATTAAAAAAACAAATTTCTCTTTTTCATTTTCAATAAAACCATCCTTTACCATGAAAGGCATTGGGGGCAGACATCAAACACAAGTTCAAGCTTAACAAATCAAACATCAATCGACAAAAATTAGCAATAGGTCCTCAATAAAAATAACTACATTCTCTTATCTAATGATCATATCCTATCATCATTTATTCATATGGTCATCATGTCTTACACAAGGGAAGGATACACTCAAAACTAGACAGGTCAGTCTAAAGCGGGGTAGCTCATTCTTGGAACCATACGTCATCATCAATGTCATTACGAAAGCAACACATAACACCAGACATTCAAAATCACTATTATTTTTGAATTTTTGTCTTAGTGATTCTTTTATTCATCTGATTTATCTTGATTCATGTTCTTATGCTTCTCCTGGATATCCACAAGTGATGAGAGAAGTCGTGATGGTTCATGAGTCTATTTTCTTTGTTTGTTGTTTGTGAGATTTTTTTTATGAAGTTTGGGAAGATCATTTTGGGTGTCTCTAGTAAGAGCCTTTGCATCCACATATAGTATCTAATTACAGAACGTATTGCAATAGATAACTTCAGTTGTGATATGTTGCGCATACCTCGACTCTTAACACCTGTACTCTCAGATGGATTGAATAACATTCATTGTCTGTTATTAATGCCTAGCAAATGCAAAGAGGTACAACCTACCTTGATATTTCATATCTTGGTAGGTCATACCTATATGTTTTAAAATTAGTACTTGTTACATTAAATGGGATGTAACCTACCTTGATCTTTCATATCTTGGTGGTAAATAGCCATATTGCTATAATAAAGTGGCTCAATGATGAAATAATTGCTCAAATAAGTTGGAAAAGAAAAAGTCGTTAATAAATTATGGATTTCAATTAGAATTCATCTATCTCATATCTATTAATCCTACCTATGCTCTAACTGTGAGTCCTAACAATTATTTCAGTCAATCCCTAAAGTCATGGTTTTCTATTCTGACATAACCCAAAATAAGGCATCCTGCATACATATCATGCTAGCACCATCATAATAATAAGCATCATAATCATTTCATTACATGGTAATATAAACTATATATGAAATTGAAAAAACATAGATCATTTATTACATCAGTAAATGCATCATATTGGTCAACATCCATAACATCACATCATATAAAATAGAAAGTGCATCATCATAACATCACACCTGCAAATACATAATGTAAAGAATATAGTGAATCGTATCATTTTGCATCTCATAAACATCATAGAACATCATAATATCATATGCATCACATAAAGAATAAGCATAAAATAGATCACATCAACACATAATCTCGCCAAAACTACATTACATACATATTGTTACTCTAATTACACATTGAAGTTGTCATTAGTTATCAAGCATGCATAATGGACAGTCAGTAACAGAGTCAACACAGAACAGTTGGTATATATCACTGAAGTGTAGAGTTAACCGAGAGCACTGATCACACCCAGAGTTAACCGAGTACAATGATACCCAAGTAAATAGACTATACCGAGTGCAGACAACACTGAGCTACACAGCATAACCAAACACCAGTATAACTGAGATACATAGTATACATCGAGCACCAAGAGACAGCATTAACCTGGTGGAACAGAGTCTACATAAAAGTTTGTTATGGCACATTATTCTGTGTAACAATTTTTTAGCCGACCTAGATAACGGTTTACACAATCAAGGAGAACATTAATTATGGATTTACAGCATTAAATGTTTAAGTCTCCTATGTGTAGATGATCAAGGTAATTTTTTTACACCGTTGATCTTAGGGTAAGGATCTAATTTTGAAACCCTAATTAGGTCATATCATTTGATATATAAATGTATAGATGTCAAATTTTGTAATGTATGTTGATCAACCAATAACCAAGTAGCTGCCATACTACAGACTTCAGAGATCAAACAAGGGATTTCAGGGATAGAGACTACATTGCAAGAATCAATTTATAGAACTAAGGCAAGGCTACCGAGCATAACAAAGTAGAAGGTATTATCATTCACATTAAGGTGGAATACTTTATGTACTTGATGGATCTATATCAACAATTTTAAAGATTGTATATGTCTCAGATCAACTTTCTATTACTCTCTAACAATTGTAATAGACCCCTAAATCTCTTAACAGAGTAGACTTAACCGTCTTATTGTAAATCTCCTAACCGAGTGCACACATATATTGTGTTGCTAAATCCTCACATGAGATAGATCTAGTTGATCTTTTGTTACTCCTAATAGGGTAAGATCATCATAAGTGATCATTGTTTGTAAGCTTTAACAAGCTATCTTTATTACTGTAGTAGTGAAGTTTTGTGGGTCTCATCCCCACCGTAGTTTTTACCTTCTAATAGGGGTTTTATGCGATACCAAAATACTAGTGTCATGAGTACTTAATTTCATGTATTTGTAATGTTTATTTTACATGCATTTACCTTTCAGCATTGATACTATATGTTTGGGGTGTGCAATCTACTCAGTCGGTTAAAATATAGAACAGTGATTACAAAGATTTGATTAAAAAAATTTAAGGGTACCCATTCACCCCTCCCCTCTCAATACACACCCTTTCCATCATCCCAACATTGGACCAACAATATATAACTCAAAATGTATGTCAGAGTACAAAATCATAATGAATGTCTAACAAAGAGATCGCAATCTCCCAAAATATATGCACAAGGTGTCTAAAAATTTACCAAAATCAGGTACAGTTTCCTCCCCCCTCTAAACCAGTGGGCTTGGGTTTTACTTTGGTAGAAGGTCTTGCCTTTGACTGTATATAAGATGTCCCTATGTCTGGTAATGGTGGCCTTGGTGGTTGAAGTACTACCCCACTACCTTTTGATCTCTAAGACTGTTGGGATCGATGGGAAGTTGTATAAATTAGTACCCTCTGCAATGGTGGGATGATACTCTCACAGTGTCCCCTCAATTACTTCCACAAAACAATCAAATCAGTCACATAGTGTTTCTCGCCTTGTCTGGAATTAGTACATAACCCTCTCCCCTTAAATAGGTAACCGTAGAATATGGTATACATCCTCAAGTGTCACACTACGCTCTCCCATCGGTAAGTGGAAGGAATAAGTCTCTAAGTGCCATCTCTCACAAAGTATGGTGATTAGGCCCCTATTTTCCCTAATCTCAGACATAAAGGTCACATGAACTAAACCTAAGCTCTTCAATTTCTCTCACTCCTTGGCATCTAGTCTGTGTCTATAAGTGAGCGTCTCGGGATGATTCTCTCGAGTAATCAAAACTGAGTCTCTAATCTAAGAATGCAAATTCAGTCACCCAGTCAATCCAAATGCAAGTAAAGACAAAGCTAACCATGCATATATGCTATCTCGTTTATCACATGTGTCAAAATGCATTACATGCATTATATATTATCAAAGTAAAAGAAAATGTGTCAAATTGTAACATCAAATGTGTCTCATTTGATACATACTATATGTCATGCATATGCATCAAATTAGTCCAAAAGGTGTGTAGAATCCCTATAACTAGTGCATATAAGCCTTAAGGAAAGTCTGTTGTTTTCTTCTTACAAGTGCATTACTTTATTATCAATTATGGCTTGTTTATAATTCCCTATATTTACCCTTTGCTAAAATGATTGCATCAAATTGGCCTCATTTACAATGTATCCGACTGCACTTGCTGCAAAAGTGTCCTACACATGTGGCTCGATTAGGAGCCTACTTCGACCTAGAGCTATAAAAGCACAAAAATAAGCAAATAAATGCACCAATTAAAGAAAATGTATCGATGTTGGGTCCCCCTCTGGTCGTTGGTATGTCCTGACCCGCTTGTTGATATACACGTCATCCGCGTATCCTGCCATAGCTTCGCAAACTCACTTAGTGACTCCTTCTCCACCAAATTATCTAAAGATATAGAGTGAAAATGAACTTATAAATGACCCCCTAGGACCTATTTATACCCTCCCAAGGCCTCCTTGGTGGACATGCACCCATCCCATTTGAACTGTCTGTGTAGTCTTTTGACTTCTGCAACCCATAACTTTTGTGTATGACCTCTATTTTTTGAACTATTAGTTGCATTGTGATCCTGGTAGTTTTTTTAATAAATTGGGCTTCATTCCATATTTGTTTCTCAATTTCTTAAGGGGGCACAATAATACCTAGTCAGTACCACAAAATTACTGGGGTATTTTATTATTACTTAATCTTTTAAGTATGCCTGAAAATGCATTGTCTCAAAGGGGGCAAATGTAGACACCTAAAATTGACTTATTGCCCGTGCGCAACAATTTCACTAATATTCCTCTTAATTAATTAAATAATATTTATTATTTAATTCATTCATTCTACTATTTTTAAAATTCAAATTAATAATTCCCCCTAATTCCATAATTAATTAATTTTAATCAATTATTTAATTATTAAATGTCTAACTAATTTTCATCACTTATTCTTCTATAAATTAATTAAATAAATATTAGTATCTAATTAATCCCTTGTCTTCACAACTAATTAAATAATTATGTTATTTAATTAATACTTCTTCAGTGTTATTATTACATTTATGTAATAATTATAACTAATTCATCATTTTCTCCTAATATTAAATAAATGTTAATTTATTTAATTTACTAATTCATTCTTCTCATAAATAAATGAATTTAATTTATTTATTTATTATCCACATGTACAATTAAATGAATTTTTTAATTTATTTAATTCTAATTCTTCTTCTAGTTCTAAATAATACTAAGTCTCGGACTGACTATTGGTGCATAGCACCCTAGGGTTTTAGCTCCAAAACCCTAGCAGTTTAGCAATGGTGGTCCAGGAGCAGATCACGGTTAGTGGTTAGCTCAGTTTTGGTTAGCAGTTTTCCCCAAACACTAACAGCTTTAGTTTTAACTCCTAAAGAGCGGTTACCTTACACTTATCGCACAATCGCATGATGATCAGCGGTTAAAGGAAAACTATTGCGACAAGGTGATGTCATTGTTTATCGCACAGTCGCGAGTTGATGGAAGGTTAAGTTGAAACCGGTGCGAGAGCGCGATGAGCACTGTATCGCAAGGTCACGGAGTACCAGACGGTTAAGTCATTAAGTGTGCGAGCGAGCGATGAGAGCTCATCGCACAGTTGCGAGGTGAATTGGCAGTTAGGTTGAAACCGGTGTGACCACATGACGAGGGTGTATCGCACAGTCGGCAGCTAATGGGCGGTTAACAGGAAATGTGTGCGACAAGGCGACAGATAGCTCATCACACAGTCGTGAGATGCTCAGCGGTTAAGTTCCTAGGTGCGCAAGTATGCGACAACCAGACATCGCAAGGTCGCAGAGACATCGTCAGCTCGGATAAAAGCATCACGAGTGCGCGACTACGTTGCATCGCCCAGTCGCAGATGAACCGGCAGTTAAGTGAAAAGCGTTGCAAGTGCGCGATCGATGATGCATCACCGGGTTGCAGAGGAATTGTCAACTCATTTCAAAGTGCGGCGAGTGCGCGACGAGCATTGTATCGCTCAGTCACAGAGTAAATGTCAGCTCGGGTATAAGGATTTCGAGCGCGTGACTGCTATGTATCGCAGGGTCGCAGATGAAGTGGCAGCTCGTATAGAAGAGGTGCGAGCATACGACAAATAGTGCAGCGCAAGGTCATAGAAGAATAGGCAGCTCAGATGGGAGTATGGCGAGAGCGCGATGAGCCAGGAATTGCAAGGTCGTAGACCAAAACATTCATAGTGATTTTAACTCGCGACTATGCAATTTGCATTCAAGCAGTGTAAGTGTCTGACTGAGTTGGGAAAGAGTTGAAAAGTCAGATACGACAAAAAAGAAAGAGAATGCCACGGAGGAAAAAGGAGATCCACGTCGTCAACCATGCAGAGAAAGAGAATGATGATAGTTACAGGAGAAGATGAAGAGCCGAGGCAGTTGGGATTCTTTAGGCGGCTCGGTAACCTAAAAACGGTTACAATCAAGAACAGGTCGAGTATAAAATGGAGGAAAGAACCCTGTAAAGGAGGTGGGAGAAATTCGAGATAGAGCAGACTAGCATAGAGTATTTTGCATTTACATTGTAATTTTCAAACTTTCAATAAAGAGATAGTTTCCTGTGTTCTGTGTATTCTTTGTGTTGTGTGCAGACTTCTGTAGAGTAGGATTTTGAATTTAGTTCAGTACTATGGATGCTTTTTGACTCCGATAATCCATCTTATGGAGTGTGACTGTCAAGAAGCATCCCTCATGTATTTTATTTCTGTGTTTGGGATTGGGAAGAGGCTAATCAGAGTTGGAAACAAGTCCTAGGCGAGCTAAATGGTCTGGCTAGGGAACTTGTAGGAGAGATAGATAGAAGGAGAAGGTGCATGACTGACTGTATTCAGTCATGAAGAGTAAGATACAGTGAAGAGTGAGACATTGTGGTGGGAAGGAAGCCTAGGAGAGAGGGAGAGCAGAAGTCCTTCTGGTTAGAATCTGAGAGTAACCCTAAGAGACTCAAGTGTGAGTCTAGAGGATCCTGAATTGAATAGGGTCCAAGGTAAGATTCCTAGAAGAGAGTAGGAATCCAGGTTAGTAAGGTGACCTTCCCATCAGATTGGTATCAGAGCAAGTTAAAGATTTGGGTTTGAAATTTGTAGATGTTTCAAAGTACTGAGGAATCAGTAGGAGAATCAGCCATGGTGACAAATGTCAAGTTGGCTAAAGAGGTTAATGAACAGAAGGAGAGAAATAGACTCCTTGAAGAAACTCTAGAGGTGATGAGAAAACAACTAGAGGATATTGCTGATAAAGTGACTGGAGAAGCAGAGAGTTCTAATAAAGGAAAAGTTGTTGCAGAGGAGGATGTTATACAAGAACAAGATCCTCCTATGCCAGAAGAACCATTCTTAAAGGCTATCAAGGCTCTAGGTGGAAAGGTATTGGACGGAGTACCGGTGCTTGCTGGAAAAATGGATTCTGAACTGGTAATGGAATGGATTGAAGGAATGGAGAATCATTTTGATTGTAAAGGAGTGACTGAAGCACAGAAGGTGAAAGTTGCTAAGTCCAGATTGAGAGGAGCAGCCTTAACTTGGTGGAAATTCATCCAAGAAGAAAGAGAAAAAGAAGGTAAAAAGCCTATTGCAAATTGGCAGGCTATGGTGTCAAAGATTAAGG
>MU225078.1:1696347-1770278 GCA_018584345.1 Thuja plicata
GATTCCTACTAAGCTGCAAATGAGGAGAATAGGTCCCTGCAAGATATTGGAGAAATATGGGCAGAATGCCTATAAAATTGATTTACCTAACGATTTGGATATATCACTTGTTTTTAATGTGCAGGATGTGATCCCATACAGAGGACCAGTGATACCTGAGAGCACTCAGCAGATGGAGATAGGAAAAGATGTTCAAGATATACAGGTGAAGACTAAGTCCAAGTTGTAAGCAGAGAAAATCCTGGATTCACGAGTGCAGAAGACAACTCGACGCAGGGTATACAAAGAATACCTTGTCAAATGGTTAGGGTTACCAGAAGCAAAAGCTACATGGATGGATGAAGAAGACTGCAGAAAGCAAGGAATTAGTTCGGCATTGTTTCCGACTAATTCAAACTAAACTCTTCCTTCGCAGAGGGGGGAGTATGGTGCAGAGCACCCTAGGGTTTTAGCTCCAAAACCCTAGCAGTTTAGAAATGGTGGTCCAGGAGCAGATCACGGCTAGCGGTTAGCTCAGTTTTGGTTAGCAGTTTTCCCCAAACACTAACAGCTTCAGTTTTAACTCCTAAAGAGTGGTTACCTTACACTTATCGCACAATCGCATGATGATCAGCGGTTAAAGGAAAACTATTGTGACAAGGCGATGTCAGTGTTTATCGCACAGTCGCGAGTTGATGGAAGGTTAAGTTAAAACCAGTGCGAGAGCACGATGAGCACTGTATCGCAAGGTCGTAGAGTACCAGACGGTTAAGTCATTAAGTGTGCGAGTGAGCGATGAGAGCTCATCGCACAGTTGCGAGGTGAATTGGCAGTTAGGTTGAAACCGGTGCGACCACGCGACGAGGGTGTATCGCACAGTCGGCAGCTAATGGGCAGTTAACAGGAAATGTGTGCGACAAGGCGACAGATAGCTCATCGCACAGTCATGAGCTGCTCAGCGATTAAGTTCCTAGGTGCGCGAGTACGCGACAACCAGACATCGCAAGGTCGCAGAGACATCGTCAGCTCGGATAAAAGCATCGCGAGTGTGCGACTACGTTGCATCGCCCAGTCGCAGATGAACCGGCAGTTAAGTGAAAAGCGTTGCGAGTGCGTGATCGATGATGCGTCGCCGGGTCGCAGAGGAATTGTCAACTCTTTTCAAAGTGCGGTGAGTGCGCGACGAGAATTGTATCGCTCAGTCGCAGAGTAAATGTCAGCTCGGGTATAAGGATTTTGAGCGCGCGACTGCTATGTATCGCAGGGTCGCAGATGAAGTGGCAACTCGTATAGAAGAGGTGCGAGCGCGCGACAAACAGTGCAGTGCAAGGTCGCAGAAGAATAGGCAGCTCAGATGGGAGTATGGCGAGAGCGCGACGAGCCAGGAATCGCAAGGTTGCAAACCAAAACATTCATAGTGATTTTAACTCGCGACTATGCGATTTGCATTCAAGCAGTGTAAGTGTCTGACCGAGTTGGGAAAGAGTTGAAAAGTCAGATATGACAAAAAGGAAAGAGAATGCCACGGAGGAAAAAGGAGATCCACATCGTCAATCATGCAGAGAAAGAGAATGATGACAATTACAGGAGAAGATGAAGAGCCGAGGCAGTTGGGATTCTTCAGGCGGCTCGTTAACCTAAAAACGGTTACAATCAAGAACAGGTCGAGTATAAAATGGAGGAAAGAACCCTGTAAAGGAGGTGGGATAAATTTGAGATAGAGCAGACTATCATAGAGTATTTTGCATTTACATTGTAATTTTCAAACTTTCAATAAAGAGATAGTTTCCTGTGTTCTGTGTATTCTTTGTGTTGTGTGCAGACTTTTGTAGAGTAGGATTTTGAATTCAGTTCAGTACTATGGATGCTTTTTGACTCTGATAATCCATCTTATGGAGTGTGACTGTCAAGAAGCATCCCTCATGTATTTTATTTCTGTGTTTGGGATTGGGAAGAGGCTAGTCCGAGTTGGAAACAAGTCCTAGGCGAGCTAAATGGTCCGGCTAGGGAACTTGTAGGAGAGATAGATAGAAGGAGAAGGTGCATGACTGACTGTATTCAGTCATGAAGAGTAAGATACAGTGAAGAGTGAGACATTTTGGTGGGAAGGAAGCCTAGGAGAGAGGGAGAGCAGAAGTCCTTCTGGTTAGGGTCTGAGAGTAATCCTAAGAGACTCAAGTGTGAGTCTAGAGGATCCTGAAGTGAATAGGGTCCAAGGTAAGATTCCTAGAAGAGAGTAGGAATCCAGGTTAGTAAGGTGACCTCCCCATCAACTATTCAATCACCTTTTCTGACTAATCAATCTATTTTTTCCTCTGTTCAATCTAATTTGTTGACTAATCAATCTATTTAGTCATATCTTCAATCTATTTAGTCATCTCTTCAATCAATTCAGACCATTGTCTAATCAAAATCAAATCACTCGCAATCAAATGAGTTAACAAATCAAACTATTCACTTCACTTTCCAATCAACTGTGTTCAACTCTTCAATCAAATCATGTTGACTCTCCAATCTATTTCATTCATCTCCTCAATTAGAGAATCCTGATTGAAATCCAGAATTTCTATATAATGAGAGCTAATTCTCATAATTCATAACCACACACTTTGAACTCTTATGTTGTCCAAGTGAGCACAAGTTGAGAGCCAATAATTTTCTTTAAGAAGGAGAAGAACAAGGGAGATAAATTTGGTTTACATATCTTTGTGTTTGAATTGATTTCATTGTTTTATGTATGCATGTCAATTATATTTTCTTTCTTGAATGTTAGGGATTTATTGCAACATTTAGGCTTGTGGTGGTCTAATTGAGTTGTTGTAGGTTTCTCTATCTTTAATCTAACCCCTAACCTGCAATTTTTAATCTAAACTTTGTTCAATGTGTATACGTCAGTCAATATTACTTCTTTCCAGTAGATCTCCCTTGATCATGGTCCTTGATGCTTCCTACAATATTCTATTCATCCTCTCAACTACATCATTATATTGTGGTGTTCTAGGAGCATAAAAATGCCTCCTGATTCCATGATTCTCACAGAAAATGTTGAACTCATCTGTAGTAAATTCTTCTCCTAGATCGTATCTCAAGCATTTGATTCTTCTATCTACCTTATTCTCAACCATTGCTTTAAATATCTTGAACTTTTCTAATGCTTCAATTCTTTCTCTTAAGTAACCCAAGTCATTCTAAGATAATCATCAATCAAGAGCATAAAGTACCTTTCTCCTTGTATACTTATGATTCTGGTAGGTTTGCATAGATCAATGTGTATCAATTCCAACAGTTCAGTGGTGAATTTTTATTTTGCCTTGAAGGTTCTCCTTGTATGTTTTCCAAGCTAACATTATTTGAAAATTTTGTTAGCAAGTCTTGTTAACTTAAATAGATCTCTTACTACATGTAATAAATTAATCCTCATCATGTTGTCAAAATTAATATGACACGCCCTCTAGTTCCACAACCAACTCTCATTGATCTGAGACATCAAATAGTATTCACTAGTAGTCTTCAACTAATACATGTTTACTCTAGGTTTTCTTTCCAACAACAATTATAGTTCTTTATTTCTTCTTAAATTCATAACCATTTTCCTAAAATACAAGATTATATCCATTCTCACACACATGTCCAACACTCAAGAGATTATGATTCAAACCTTCCACATAGTAAACATTGTCAGTATTATGTTTTCCATCAAAACTAATAGAGTCAATTCCAGTTATTCTACCTCCTTGATCTCCTCTATATGTAACAAGTCCTCCATCATATTTTTCAAGTTTCACAAATTTACTTTCATCTCCAATCATTTTATTTGAACAACCACTATCAATAAGTCATTCATATTGTTTATTTTTACATATAAAGAAGAATGCATAGTGTTTGTACCTTTTTGTGTTTACTTCGGGTGAACCCACAATAGTGGGTTACACTTTTTAGCCAACTTTGACACTCAAATAATCATTTTGAGAACAACCTTCACATTCAGACACCTATTACTGCTAAACCGTAAAGAATTTCAAGATGATGTGAACTAGTGATTTTTGACATTATGTGTGTAGATTCTAAATTTTTTTAAAAAAAAATTGGAATCAATTTGTATCTATTTTTCTATTTCCCTTGAAAACTAGTTTTTTTTACAGTGAACAATATTTTTAAAGAGTGAAACTCATTTGGTCAGTCATATTTTTTTCGTAAAATAGATATGAGTGTGATTCTTTTAAATTTAGTTTTGTAACATCCATATCTATTTTTTCAATTCGTTTCATAACTTCATCTTGAGTATTTCATATTTTATTAAGGTTTGAAGTTGATTTAACTATAATTTTGACATATGTTCATTTGTTCAATTGTAACTTATTGTGTATGTGTCAAAATTTATTTATTTTGTTATAAAACAACTTGAATACCTAGTGCGTAGATATTTTTTACAAAAAAATTTCACTTGTTTACTATTTTTCCATAAGCGTTGAACACAAAAGTTGATGTTTGGTGAGAAACCTATGTTTAACTAATCTAAAAAAAATCATATTAAACTCAATATATATTAAAATAATAATCATTGAAAAGCTCATTCCGAGTACCAATATCATGCATTTGGTTTTGTCAACATTGTTCCATTTGAGCCCTCAATTTGAGCTTCAAAGGCAAAAAAACTACAGAAAATAGGAGAGCTTGAGGGGAGATTTTTAACAAGGGTTTCAATAGAACATAGGTTCTATCAAAAGGGGTTTGATAGAACCTAGGGGGTTTGATAGAACCCCCTTTCGATCAAAATTCCTTGGTCCAAATTTTAATATTTCAAACTTTTTACATTCAATCGAAAGTTACTTTCGATAGAACATGGGTTAAAATTAGATTTGGTCGAAAGAGTAAAATTCTTTCATCCAAAAAAGTGTAACCCACTATTGTGGGTTCACCACTTCAAGAATAGTAAAAGGTTTAGCAGCAAGGGTTTCTTCCTTCATTTCCAGGAATAGACATTGATCATCTAATTCATAATCGGACTCTTCATCATAAATGCTAGAATCTTCTCTAACATAGTAAGCTTTTCTATTGAACTTTCCTTTACTTTCCTTGTTCTTTTGTTCTGCAATTTTTTCAGGACACCTAGATGCATAATGACATAGTTTTCCACAGTGAAAGCATTTGAAAGTTAACTTGCCTCTGTATTTTTTGATGCCTTTGTTCATTCTCCTTATAAGGTTTTCTTATATCTCATCTAGATTATCTTCATTTGATCCTTCCTCCTTTGTCAGTTTCGTAGCCTTGAAAGCAATTTATGTTCTTGTGCTAGTAGTGCCAATTTCTCTCATCTCAAATGCAAGTAGTGCACGATACATATGTTCTCTATATTATTGGCTCAAAATATGAGTTCCTTCAATGGAAGAGACCTTAGAGCTATAATATTTGGTAAGGGTTATGAGTATCTTTTATACCACATCATTTTCTTCCAGTGTTTCACCAACACATCTGATCTCATTTACCACATCATCAATGTTTTGCATGTGTCTTCTTATTCCATCTACAAATATTTTATACTTTTCCCTTTCATTCTACATCTTAGCATGTTTGACCATATCATTTCCTTCATATGTACTTTTAAACTTTTCCCAAACATCATGAGAAGTTTCCAAAGATACAACTTTAGTCAATTCAGATTTAGTTAGAGCACTAGAAATTGTATAGACATTACCCTTTCATTGTTTTCATGTGCTTTAATCTCATCTGAAGTATTCATTCCACCCGTCGGTTTCACATATTGAGTTTCCAAATCTTTCCAAGTCTTATAACTTGGAGAGATCAAATATCCTCGCATTTGTACTTTCCAAAAACCATAGTCAAATCCATCAAAAGTAGGGAGTGTTAGTTTGTGCACCATCAAGATCTCCTTAAGTAGTTAAGCTCTTCTCCGCCAATTTTTGAATAAGAAAGAAAACTAAGAGGGTGGTGAATCAGTTCTCCACAAACTTTTTATCCTTAATACCACTTTAATTAGTTCCACCAAATATATATTAATCCTCAATAACAAAAAGATAAGAACATGAAAGCACAACAATCAGCAAACACATGAAACATGAGATTTAGGAGGGAAACCTTGTTAAGAGAAAAACCACAGAGAATATTATTCTCAAATATATGAACACCTGTTAGGGTGACACCGATTAAGGTTATTTTTATAGAGAAATGCTCACTGCCAAAGGAATCACTGTCCGAAGAGAGATGGCTCACTTCCAGAAGTAGAAAGATAAAAGAGAATAGATTCACCATTGATGTACAATACCAACTCAACCAATTGATATATAGATACCTTCATCTCACTTCTTCTGGTAGATAACACATGAATTCCCACTCTGTCCACAAATACTCTTCATAGCAACTCACTCAACCAAGGAGACGAATCCTCTTTCATATATTCCCTTTGCATAAGTATGCACTTGCACAAAAGCTTTCACAAGTATACAAATGCTAGTCTCCACACACTATACCATAATGATTTATTCTTAATTTATACCAATCTATAACTTGTGAAGTCTCCCAATGTTGGCCAGGAAAATAGCCAAAACCAATTTGAAATAGGTCCGCACTAATCATTCCCACAGTGGGGAGAAATTTGAAGTTGACCACAACACACCATAGAAGGGATCAAAAATATCATCATACACATTACATTCCATATTGAAAATACCAAGACAAAATAAATGAAGTGTAAAAACCCAAGGTCGGCCAAACCTAGAGCAAGAACACCAATGAAATTTGAAACCAAGCCTCTAAAACAAAAGATCTTGTTTCATCTGAAGTGAATGAAGCTAAGGACATTAATATCTCATTTTAGAAAAAGCACCACAAAAAACTTTAATGGGAAGAAATGTGAAGCATGCATTTCTCGTAGAACTATTGTGATTCACAGCCATACACAGACAATTACTATATCCATTGTACCTCGTCCTGAACCACAAAACCTTGAAATAGATATCTCCAAATAGTTCTCAACAACATATCAAAAGTTGATCAACATATTCAAAACATATAGAATATGCGAAGCAAAATAATAAACACAAGTTCCACATAAGTTAATCATTAATGACAATAACAATATGTTGGCATCAATGACAATCATACCAATTTATACCAACTCAGTCAATTACTCAACCAACTCATTATGCTCAATTCTGCAATAGATCTATATTTCCCTAGTAACATCGTCGAAGGCCCGGTGTAGAGTATTTTAATCTCCCCTCTAATCATAGTGCACCATATCTCTTGTGATGGGCACTCACATGATCTTGTACACATCCTCTAGTTTTATAGTCATCTCTCAAGTCGATGAGTGGAATGAACAGTGCTCACTATGCCACCTCTCTACTAGCACATACAACAATCCCATGTTTTCCCTAATCTCAGGCATGAACATAATGTACCATAAACTAGTGGGCCCCAACACGTCATGGTCAACCTGTGAGAGCTATGATCTCTACTACTACGTCGGAGGGAATCACTCCCTCAACCTCAAGACAGATGCATATGCCTGCAATCAATTAATTAATCTTATCAGATCATACACTAAACTAGTTCAATCATCCTTAAACCAATTCGATCAAACCCTAACAAACCATCACTCACCCTAAACCAGTTCAATCCAACCCTGAATCATTTTATTTCACCCTAAATCCTTCAAACAAACCCTAAACCATTCCAATCGATCCTAAATTATTCAAGGTCCACCCTAAAAGATCCAAATCAACCCTAAATCACTGCAAATCAACCATAATTTATGCAATCATCTATCGACTAGCTTGCATCAATCCAATTAGCTATCAAGTAGCTCACATAAATCCAATCAGCTATCAACTAGCTCAATCAACCTTATTAGCTATCAGCTAGTCTAACCAGCTTTATTAGTTATTAATCAGGGTCACCTACCTCGTTTAATCAACAAAAAATTCTCCAAGCCTGACATATCAATCATATGCATAGGTTTAGATCAAAACTATAGCAATAGGGGTCAAATGCACAAGAACACCATAAGCACTGGATCCCCTCTCAGAAGCACAATTATGCATCATAGACACAACATTAGGCCTCAAATGCGTAGAAATAACCTTCTTGCGCATTAATGGTGTGGACTTTGATCCTACTTTAGGCAAACCAAAAAGTACATAAAATGATAAACTTTAAACCACTTTTGGCCTCTCCCATAGTCGCACATGCTCAAACCGATGCATCACCATTGGAATTCCCAATATTATGCTCATTTATCCTTGCTCCTTCATCTCCTAGATCCTCACCCCTTTCTCTTATCCTAAAGCCTTCAAGTACAAGTGATCCAAATGACCTCTCTCACCTCCTATTTATAAGAATCAAAACCCTAATTGATTGTGGAAACCCTAATTGGCCATGGTGGACCTCCATATTCCCCGTGGATATTTGTAGTGTGTTCTAGGATGCTATTAACTTTATTTTGATGTCATTTTCACCCGATTTTAACTTAAACCTTCCCTATCACTCAGGGGGGCATACCTATTACCTTACCAAGTCAAACTAGGTCATGTATCACCGATCAATTTTTTTTCTTTGAAACAAATGCGAGAAACCGAGGCAAACTATAGAAACCTAAAAATGTCCTCATGAAATCAATAAATTTCTCTATTAATTAAATAATATTATTCATTTATTTTATTAATTTATTATCCTCTTCTATTATTATTTAAATAAATATTCTTATTTATTTAATTAATTCATTAGCCTTTTTTACCTTATAATTAAATAAATTCTCATTTATTTAATTTTCCATTTACCATCTCTCCTTTCTCCTATTTATGGAATAAATACCTTTATTTATTTTATAAATTCACTAATCCTCTTCTTTAGGATCCCGCCACCTCCACTCACATGTATCAACTCCACAAATTTTGAGATTGTGACAAATGACACTTGTCTTTTATTTGACTTTTCCTTCTGGCCAAATATTTTGGAAAGTCAATATTCTCTACATGTTGCTTCATTTCATCCACTCATTTCCTCATGCCTCTTAATCTCCTTTATCCTCCACATCTTCTCACCTACTCTTCAATCCTAGCCACTCACCTAGCACCTCTTATAATGAGACTTCTATAGAACATGATATTCTCCTCATTTGAACATCTAACTAATGCTACCTAACTCATGTTTTTGTGAACTTGACCTTTTGGAGAACTTATGCCCTTGCATGCTTGTGATCTTTGAGAGCCCGTGGTTATCATTTTCATATCATTGTCTTGATATTATCATTTTCATAGCTTTGCAACAATCAACCAATCTCCATTATCTCATAGCCTCTTGTGTGTGTGCTTACAAAAGTGAGAGCGAAACATTTCAAATACAAGATCTTGGAAGATAGGAGAACAATGGAGTCAAGTGTCTCTTAAGTGCATGGTATATTTGTTTTGGTTCATTTCATTGTTTTATGCATTATTGGGGAAGAGCCCTATTGGATTATGTTGGTTTTACTTTGTCAATCTAGAGTTTATGGTTGGGCTTAGTGGGTTCGCATATTAGGTAGTCAATTTCCACCATTGTCAACAATAATAATACATTTTGCAATATGATGATAATAACTAACCACTAGCTCCTATATATACCTTACTTATGACTTGTAGCCACTCACGTTGACTTAAATACCTAAATATAACATCTAGAATGACTTAAGTAACTAAATACCACTATAATAGTGATCATATAATTTACTTAGGAGTTAAGGCAAACACAAGATCACTACTCATAATCCAATTCACACTACAAAATTAAGGATGTAACACAAAATCTTGGGAGGTATGGGAAATGATTCCATCCCAAACTTATGACAATTTCACACTCTATTGAAAAGCCCAACTCAAACCATTTTGGAGATATTAGAAACCTATCTAATCTTCCAAAGATACTATTGAAACTAGATCTTTTATTGATCCAAGTGAAAGAGTCATTTTTGGCAAGAGATCTATGATGAAATGTGCTAAACAAAGGAGGTGATGTTTATCTATGGTTGTGAAATCCTTTTTTCCTCACCTTACTTGTCAATAGAACTTAGGAAAACATCGAAGTTTCCTCAAACTATGAAAAATTATTTCTAATTTGTTCAATAATAGAAAAATCATTTTCTAGAAAAGTCTTGTTTGTGTGGGGTTGTTTGGACTATATATATTGCAAAGAAACAATTTTAATTGATAAGTAGGAGAATTTTTTGCATAGCAAGTCAAATTATGATATTGCTATCACAATTCAACTGTGTGGTTTTCAAGTCAAACAATTGAATATCAATGTCTACACTTTTTCCTTACAAAGTTTCCAATTGGTGTCATGATTAAGGATGCCAATCTTAGTAGAGCTCTCATACTATAGAGTACGAAGGCTCTTAATGCTCCCTTTGCATTGAAAAAGGAGACTTCCAGTTGTCCCAATGTTTTGTTTGGTTATTCGCTTCCACAATGTTGAGCTTGGCTTCTTGAAGGAGAATTATCATAGGTTTTTATAGGTACAAAACATAATTATTTTTGTTAAGGGCTTGATAAGGGCGTGTATGCCCCTTACATTCCAAGTTAGGATCCTCATTACTTGTGTGGAGAGCACTTCACCTTGCTTTGTTTTTTGCTTAAGAAAATTTGGTGTGGATTACAAGCTTGACTAAATTTTTTCTATAGTTATTGCAGTCTTCCTACCTTTCCTTGTTTGTAGTCATAATTAATTTGCCTTGCAAAATTTATGTTGGGAGATGTTTCTAATGTTCATCAAGATCCATTTATGTAGCTCCTCCAAATCAATGTGGTTTCCTCCCTATATATCTACATTACTAGATCCTCTATCTCCTAGATTATCCATTATGAGATTAATTTCACCAATTAGATCCTTCTTGTTAAATAATTCTCTTCATTGATCTTTACTATGATCCTAAGGTTCTTGAATGGGATGATTTGAGACATAGGTTTTCGAGTGTAATTCTACAAACTTGGTCTCTTGAAGTTTCAACACTTCAATTAAAGCTTTGTTCCCAGCCTCTATTGGGTCCAATAACCCTACTACAACAATGTTTCCCATCTTTCACTTTTTACTTGCAAATTTCAATATTCCTTAAGATATTATACTTATAATTTAATAATGGGAATTGATTTATAAAATCCACAAAAGGTAATCAATTTTGATAGCTTGCCTTCCAAATTCCGAATGCCTAATTCAAGAAAAATGAATTGTGGGAGGGGCTTGGACAAGTCTTTTTAAATATAAATTTTAGCATACATTCTAAATCCTCCATTTTGAATTGGTTCTTCTATGATTTAGAATTTACAAAGTGTTTTCCTAATTTGCTCCAAAAATCAAAAAGCCTCTACATTCCTTGGGAAGGTTGTATAGCCTAGCCCAATCAAGGGATTCCCAAATCCAAAAATTAATTGGGTCATTATCCAAGGGCCAAATTGCAATGTGTTCTCTTTGATTTCTTCACTTAAGGTATTCCATAGAGAGAATCATTTTGCTAAAAATTTCACAAACAAATAGTTTCCCAACTTTCTTTTATCCATCCCTCCACTTTTTCCAATGCTAGCCAAACACTACCAACTTGTCCAATTAGGCCAACCAAGGAGACGTTCAATCTATGCTTCCCCAAGCATTCTTGTACAGGGAGATTTTGATCTCTATGGCATTAGAATGTTGAGAGGGGGCTCTTTGACTGTGACAATCTTTCAGAATTGATGTTGTTGCCATTCTTAAAAAAAACAAAGAATTTTAATTTGATTTCTTCCAAATCATACACCAGGTCTATTCACTTGATCATTGTCTCAAAAATTGTCTCAAAAATCTGGGTTTTAGAGGCTTGCCAACGTTCCCCGTCACTATGTTCACGCGGCTTCTCTGTTCTCTACTTCTATGCCATGAAGGGAAGAAATTTCTACGGGCTCTAGCTTTGTGTTTGAATGGAGCGTCAAAGAACTAGAGCACCGCAACTGAATCTCCTCCTAAGCCAAGGACGATTTATCTAAAATCCAAAATCTTTCTTTGTTGTCTTTGATGCGTCAATTTTACTTCTGGTTTAATCAAAATAATTATAACTATTAGTTTTAAATTGTTAAATATGTCATGTAATAGTTGTTATTAAGTACTACTTTTAATCATTATAAAATTAAAAAGTTTAGTATTAAATAGTGTAAAATTTTGTCAGGGGCCTGTGGTACCTTTAATCATTATAAAATTAAAAAATTTAGTATCAAAGTGTAAAATCTTGTCAGCTGCCTGACTGGATTGGGGAGAGCTTCCTGTGGTAGACACAAGCTAACAAAAGTCCCACCTCCCACCAACCCATGTCATATCGGAGAGTGTGTTGCACTACCCATCACATTAAAAAAGTTTACCCAACCCACTGCAGTTTATAAGGGCTTCCTATTCCTGCAGTCTTCAAAAAAAAGATTATAACTCTAAAGTTTTAAATCTTTTAATGAAAAAGATAATTACTAATAAAGGTATTATCAACAGCAAAAATATATATATCATAACACTAGACATATTTGTTTCTTTATTACTTGAGTATGATATATTGTGGGAGCAGTTGCTTTAAAGACTGACATGTTTTACTTCAAAAAAACTAGCCATGTGCATTGTCTTTATTAACCAACACCAAGCAACATCTACAGAACAAATTCTCTAAAAACTACACATTGATGACAAAATGTTAATCAGTATCTTCAGATAACCATATCCACCTGTAACATAGATAGAACATACATATTTGCATCCATGTGGTAAACAACAGTGAGCTACAAATTCCCCTGACTATGTTAGTATAGATTGACGTTTCCACAATCACTGTCTCAACTATTATGTTGCAAGCATTTCAGACATACACATGTTTTGTTTTAAGAATACAAAACGATTTTATGTTAACATCTGCAACTGAACAATTTAGGCCAATGGACTTGGATGCATGATCTGGAGTAAGAGCCCAAATTAACAGAAAGAGGGAAAACCCACAAACCAATAAATTGAAAATGACGAACCATATAGACTTACAGAGATTACATCACAGGTATCCTGCCTTGGGCTCACATGGAAATCTGAACTCTTTGTTTCTACATACAACATACTTTGGTGACAAGAACACGACGATATTTAACGGGATCAATCTTTTGCAAGATGAGCACTACTTAATTGCTACTCTATTTCTTTGCAAAACAAACTGTAAATATGTGGATACAAAGAACAAATTAAACAAAAAAGGTATTTCCAGAATATATAGCATGCCTAAGGCCATAAATGGTCTGTTATTCACCACCAATTGCTCAAATTTAAGTAATTTTGAACATATTCCAGCCATCTCACAGTTTATGGCTTTTCCCAAATTGGTGGGATTCTAATTTGGCCTTTTGTTGTGAGCTTACATTTACAAGTAAAATGACCATTGTGTGATGAATTCTTAATTCCTTGAATTGTTTCAGTTGTTAGTTATCATCTTAGTCTTGAGCTTCCATGTCTATTTGCTTCTCTTAATTTGGCTTATACATGCTAAAACGATTTTGATCTCTCCAGAAAGTTAGCAGTCTCTGACTAGAAGACTTGTGCAGGCAACTTCCATTGATCACAACCATGTTGATTTAATAAAAGGGAAAGTAATGCCAGGTGTGATAAACTGGGTTATGTCTGATAATCTGTTGACCCTCGGGTTCCAATCCCTTGAAGACATGCCATCAGTGTATTACACTGCAACTAAATCCGGGGGGGGGGGTGGGTTGGGAGATATGCACCAGTGTAGCATGCCACACTTAAATCTAGGTGTAGAATGACTCAATGGCTAAGCCCAATTATTAAAAGTCAAACATATTAATTAAAAAACAATGCCAGATCCACATTCCCAACAAATTTTGTTTTCTAACAGATTTGTTTTCATCAATATCTACAAACAACTGATATGCCGATTGTAATGACTTCGATCTTCACAGACCAAGAAAAACTGGTATGAGATATTTTCCACATTCTCAAATTAGATAACCAAAGCCCGGAACAAGGGAACTCATCTGTCTTGCTTAATTTTGTTGTTTCATTCTCACCATGTCATGGAGCATTGGTAGGCAAGGTAACAAAAATGGAACTAACCCAACGGATCAATTCCTTTCCTACCATATAAAAATTATAAACATACATTATAAAATGTCATTCCATGAGAAGTTAGATCTTCTGCACTATGAAGGCGTCCAATCTTTCATTTTAACCCATTGTATATAAATTTATGCCGTAATGACACAGCTGTTGCACCAATGGCAATCGATATGGCAAAAGAACTCCAGAGCCACTGTTGTCTTTTCTTCAGTCTTCGTCGGCGTCTCCTTGCAAGTTCTACAAAAGAAGTATAATAATTCAATAAAAAATGAAAACAATTAAACCAGCCAAGTAAAATGACTCATTTGATTATTGTTATGTTGTACAGTTTGCAAAAGAAACGGAAAATGAGCCCATCGACAATAGTTAGGTAGAAAACTGTGAGATCCCTGCATTTCTTTTACTACAGGTGAGCTGAAAAAAGGAAGAAAGACTACATTTCTATGCACTGACACTACTGAGAATGTATGGCAGAAAAAAAATTATGCTTTAATGCTTCCTCCTGTATACTTAATTTAAAGAAAAAAACAATGCATCAAGACTCGAGAGTGATGAAACTAGGTGGATTCATAAAGCTCAATGCTTCAATGCCATTCATCACACATACATGAAGAGCAGCAACTATCTAACAGTGAAACAGAAGCAAAATGCATATAAATGTTTATCTTACCTATGGCCTTTTGCTTTTATGGAGACATTTCATTATTGACCAATTCATTATACAGCACACATAATTTCTAGGCAGCCACACTAATTAGAGAATTTGCGGCAGGGCTAGACCAATATATTTCATAAAGAACTCAATGGATTGTTATGCACAGTGTGCTAATAGAATAGACGTATAAATAAAGTTTGCATTGAAACTGATAGAGAAATGCATGTAAACCAATAGTCTAAAACCACAACATAAGCCAAAAGACTTATAGGATGTCCAATGTTGATCTCAAATATGGATTCTTGATTCTGTTGAGATATTTCACATTTATGCATTCATAGAATTGATGTATCAATTAAGTTTACCACTTCCATTCCATTCACCATATATATAGAAAGACATGAGTAGAAATTGTCTAAAAGCACAATATAAGCAGAACACATAATGGATGTTTATCTTACCTATGGCTTCTTGATTCCTTTGAGACATTTCACGATTGACCAACTCATAGTACTGGAGTTTATCACGTAACCTTGAAATCTCAGCATTTTTATTATCAATCTGCACATTCATCTCATTTTCTGTTTCTACTCTTATTGATGCCCTTCCAATGGCATTTGCCACTGTCCTTGCAATTGTGAACTGACCACAGACATCATCAACAAAGCTAGCCATTCTATTTCCATCAATTTCTAGTGATGTTAATGACACCCCACTTAATGAAAATTTCTCTATCATTTCTTGCCAAAGGTTCTGCAAAAGTGATAAAGCTTCTTCGGCCCTTATGCGCCGTCCCATCTCCGTAGAAATTTTTGATCTTAGGAAATCAAGTTCAGCATGTGTCCTTGAGCTGTGGCTCCTTGAAGATTGCCCCAGATCATCTTCAGGGGGCAGATCTGAAACAAAACAAAGCAGCTTAGCACGACAACATCAAAAAGCTGTACTTGGAGATCATTAGCATGTAGAAGACACATATGGTACTTTTTCTAGATGGATGCCCTATTGATTTGATTATATGTACTCTGACCTTTTTCTTATATCTAAGTATAGCTCTGCTATGTTGTCCTTTTTCAAGAGAAGAATGAATGGTTGATGGCTAGAAAAAAGTGTTACATATTGAAGAATCTTACTTTGCTATATGTTGGATATTCCAATAATTTTATTATATACTGAAAATGTTAATGTGTTTTTTCCCTGCAGATCCTGGGTTCGGGTTCATTCCGGTAGGTACTAAATTGCTTATCCAGATCTCCATTATAGTGGATGATAAGGAAATATGCTACAGATTGTAGGATCTGTAGTCTGTTTCAATGTTAGTTTGTAAAGGTCAGCTACTACAAAACTTCAAGACAATCATTTTATGATTTTATGCGGAAAGAACAGCACCTAATAGTTTCAAAGCTGAATACTAAATTCATACTAAAATTAGGAAAGGCTGGAATAATATACTTGGGTCAGAATGTTAACCGAATTATCACTGTTACAGACTACACATCCTGCAATTGTTCCAAACAATATTCCGAAAGCAAGAAGAAAGAATGAAAACATATAAGAGAGTGAAACCAGGACCACAGTACCAACTGTTAGGCCTTTCAATCTTTGCAATTCAAACTCATAACAACAAGAAAACGGTCCTGTTGCAAGCTAACTCTTAACAGTTTTACAAAATTTATAATACTAACAACTGTTAGGCCTTTCACTAATAGTAATCTGATTTCAATTCATAACTAATAGAGTTGACTAAAACCACTTTGAAGTCAACAAATAATGCAAAGATAAATAAATCTTAATACATAAATGTTAAAAAAGTAGACACGGTGGATATATATGTTTTTTGAGAGTCCATTATTGTATGAAACAATATTTTGGGTTGGACTTATTCAACCCTACTTAGAATAAATCACATGGAAAACCATAATTAATGATGAAAAAGACAGTCAATCCAGAAAACATTTTCAATGATAAACAAATCTTATTACAAAGATAAATAAATCTTAATAAATAAATGTTAAAAAAGTTAATAAATCTTAATGGCAAATCATATGCAAAGATAAATAAGTCTTAATACATAAATGTTAAAGAAGTAAACACGGTGGACATAGATGTTTTCTGAGTCTCCACTTTTGTATGAAACAATATTTTGGGTTGGACTTATTGAGCCCTACTTAGGATAAATCATATGCAAAACCATAATTAATCAAGAAAACTACAGTGAATCCAGAAAACATTTTCAATGAATCAAATGCAGAAATATGAAAAATTTAATGTGTTGGCATTAATTGGGTACAGATTCTCACCATCCTCTGCATCAAAGAAATCACTTCGATTTGTCCTTGGAGAATAGTCGATGTCGCCTGAAGACCTCAAGACTTCATCACAATTGCTCTTCAAACAGATTTCATTTTCCGCTACATAACTGCATTCAGTCTGTCCATAGATGGTCTTAACCTTATTCAACCCTGAAAAGGGAAACCTCCTCATGTTCGATACCATTGCCACATAACTCTGATCATTAGATACAACAGAACCCTCCATCATTCCCTTTGGTGAAAAATCTGGCAAATGAGAATCAAATTTCAATCTGCCTTCATCAGGCGATTCTAATTCTATATCAACATGATCACATTTCACATAAGTGCCCTTCAACATCCCCTTGAATTCCCTAGTATCAATTTTCCTTGTTTCTAAAGAGAAATCTTGATTTAAACCCATTTCCTCTTTTACAGAACTTTTCTCTCTTACTCCACTTTCTTCCCTTATTCTGATTTCTTCCTCCGCCATATTTTCATAACCATTGACTTCACTTTCATTATTCCTTTCTTTAAAACGATTTTCTTCCCTTATCCTAGTTTCTTCATCTGCCCTAATTTTATCACCATTGACCTTATTTTTGTTGTATTTTTGCTGGGTTAACACCTCCTCGTCCCTACAAATATGAATGCTTCTGATTTCTACATTAAGTTCTTGATTTACACCCTTCTCCTGTATCAAGTCACTTTCTTCCCTTACAATAAGATCTTTTTTTCCCCTGTTTTCTAAATTGTTTATATTTTTTTCGTTATAGCTCTTAGCCCCGATTTCCCTATTTTCATGTTGGGTTTCACTAATTTCTTCATTATTGATCCCTATTCCATCACTGATAATCTTATTTTCAGCAATCCCCTTTTGAGTATCGCACTCTTGATCTTTGTGACCTAACAGAAATCCATTCTGGCAGGGAGCATCGTTGACTTCGACTTTCTCCACAACTACAGGAGGAGGAGGCCCCCTTCTTTTGTGATTGATAACATAAGGGGATGCTGTAAAAGACCTTGAGATGTAAGGAATTGGAGTGCTTTTGGGCGTGGTATAAAGTATTGGCGAACCAAAACGAGGAGGGGCACCATTTCTGTCGGTTAAAGATTTGTTTTTCAGTTTGGCCTTGGTTTTTTCATTGCTCTCTACCACCCTTTCCACTGTAATGGCCGAAAATGTGGGCATTTCTAATTTGTGATCTGTTCTCTGACTAATAGTCAAAACTTGTCATCTCTGTTACATTTTTCACCTAGAAAAATCCTCATACCAAAAAAAAAGTAGTGTTGAAATTTACCAGAATGGAGATATGAAAGCGAGTTCACAGACAACCCCGATCATCCAGATTGCAGCGAAAACCGGCGCTGAAAGATGGTTTCCTTTGTCCTAAGCATTTCATTCCGACTCGATTGAAAAGCATTTAGCAGATATTTTTTTGTTGTTTAAAAGACGTATATTTCGGTTGTGTGTAACCAGGTCGGATTAAATTTAAATTACATTATAAATGAAAGAAAATAAAATAATTGATTGTTGGTGACCTTAGGGCCAAAAGTTTAACTTTAATATTGAAAAGAAAAATTAAAAAATGAACATGAGTAATTAAATGAGGGTAGCCATTGACAACAAGATTAAAAAGAGGTTAGAATTTGAAAGGTTACGCTTTTTTTATGTTATTTGGATTTTGTTGTAATTTTTTTGTTGTCATTAATGGCGAATTGTATTTTAAATAAGTAGAAACATAGCATTTAAATATGAAGTGGATTATATTTTTTGTTCTTATTTTCGTTTCATATTTTAATATGTTTTGTACAACATACTTTAGTAATGTGATGCTTCCTAAATCCTATTTATCAAAGTATGTTATTGTTACAGATTGCATGATTATATGATTTTTTTGTATTTCCCTATTGTAATTTTGTTGGAGAAGTTAGATATATAAAATATGGTCATTACATATCATATAGTAATGTTATGAAGACATTTTATGAAAGTATTGATTTTATCACTTATAGGGAATAGATGTATTAAAATCATTTTACAATAAAGTTAATATATAATATTCTTGTACATGATTGGTAAAATAGACTTGGAAATTTAGAATTCTATTGAATGTGTATTTTATGTAATCTGTGCCAAATGTTGTAAACTTTCGATAGAATTGTATCTTACAAACAATACATGTATTAATAAACATTCTTGTACTCGATTTACAGAGTAGAGTTGGTATACCACAGTTAGAAATAGAAAGCCAGTTGTTCTAGTTGAACAACAAATATCAAAAACACTGCATAGACCTAAAGTATACATTTAGTACATATATTTTATTTTGTAAGAACTTTGATAGTTTAACTATGCATTTCAAATGGAGTGTATTGCAAATTGAGTAAACTAATAGAGGTGTGGTGCTTACAATTGATTTATTGTGGCTACAGTAGCCTATGACAAAATTGTCAATCGCTTCTCCTCTTCTTTCCGTCGAGCTACAAATGGGTTTTGTTGTATGCGTGCATATCTCTCAAATGTGAATGTTGGCTGGATGTGAAGGTTTCCAAAGTCTCGAACTCGTGAAATTTTTGTGAATGTAAGGCATTGTCATTCAATGTTGCCAATATTGATTGTTTCTTTATGAAGTGTAAGGCCTTGTGATTTGTGTATTGTTAAGGCCCGTGCCATTTTTAATGATATTTAATGGTGGCTTCCACGATTGATTGGGATTACTGGAATATACTGCGGGTTGTCCTAGTTTTTCGCCATCATTGTATATAATTTCTTTGGCCTAACCAAGTGCACCGTTGACGAGTCCAACTTGAACCCATATATTTCCACATAGCATGACCTCTTGGCCAATACACAAGAGGATCTTGGATTGAAGTTGTTCTTCTTCTGGATTTGAGCATGGTAATCCTTTAAGTTGCTCTGCATTGGACAGGGCAACTGGCTTTGCTAAAAATAGAAACATGCATTTGTTATGGATTAGGACCAATTCATTTGTTGAAAAGAGATGTATGGTTGGGAGGAATAGTGTTTGTTCATCTGAGGTAATTGATGAATCTGATCATGACATTAGAAGCTGCCAATATGCAATTGTAGGTGTTGCATTCAGCAAATTTGAAAGAAGTGCACAAAATTGAATCTATATAGGAGTGTACCGTACTTGGCGAGAAATTTTATCCAGGGTAACAACAGTTTTGAAGTTGCGGCAGAGTGTGCCACCATAGGAATTTGAAGCATACATTGGAATGTCTTTAACTGGTGGTAATTGGAATAGAACAATTGAGCGTTCTCCAAATGGAATGTGATTATGAGCTAGAAAATCTTGGCGTAGCCTCATGTCAATTTTTCAAGTAGCTTAGGTCCTTTGAAACTCATTTCATCTATTAGAATTTAACGAATGAAGTACATGCTTTGTTGGAAAGTTGCAAGAGCTTGTCCTTGTAAGGGCACCATTTCTTTGATTGGTATTCGAAGAGAAGAATGAATTGTTGATGCTTGTATGTTGAACGTTGATATGTCTGTTGGTGCGAGGAGAATCAATGGCGTTTAGCAAGGTGGTGCGGAGTTTATCATTGTTGACTTTATTGTTGTAATAAGGAGTGACTTTCGTGTGCCTGTTGTGCCCTGGATAATAAGTTGTTGTGGTGGTTTTTGAATAGTTGAATGCAAATGCCCTAGAACAATCTCGTATGTTTTTTGTTATTGTGTAGACAACATAGTGTGTGTTTTGTGATTGAGAATTTGTGGGCCTTGAAACATGGTACAATTAGCTTGTATGAAAGTAGCATCTATTTTTTGTTGTGATGGATTAAAATCTATTTTTTCCCAATTATTGTTCAAGTCTATTTCTCAGTTACCAAGCATGTCAATTTCATTTAGGTGGTTAGGTAGGCCTGGGTACAATCCTGACAAGAAGTTTGCCATTCATTTGGTGTACTTTCTTGCATAATATTCTCATTGCTTGTTGGACTGTCAATTTCATTTTCTTGTACCGGTTCAAGGCTAGTTCTGCGTACATGCGAAGGATGGTATTGGTTTGAAAAATTCTCCCAATTATTTGTAATCTCACATGATGTTGATCCAATACTTGTTTGAAGGTTGCAGAATGGCTTGTATAGAGCTAATTGACTCCAACAAAATGCTTCAAAGCTATTGTCCTCTTTAGAAGAAATGGATATGAAGCATGGAGAGACTCGAATAATAGCTATGGTTGTACAACACATGAGTTCAATTAATATCCCATTTAGAAAATTATTCACGTCTTATTCACGTGTGAGTTGGTAATTTGTAATGTGTAGAGATATATGTGAAAGAGAGAGGGGGGTTGGGCAGAGGGAGTCTTTTTCAGCATTTAGGAACGCCTAAGTGCGTCATTATTCTTTAGCCCATATGCCCAAGTCACCATTTGACGCTCATGAGTTGTGGTAATCATCTCTCGTCAAATCTTTGGCCATTGAGGATGGTGAGCAAGGTGATATATATTTCAAGATCTATGTTCATCTTCTCATTAATTTGTTAAACATCTACCCACTACCAAAGTTGACAGAGCCATAATTTGTTGATTTTGTAGTTGAGACAACAAATATGTCGAGGCTTTATGTTTTCGTGTACGATTTTGTCAGTGTTGTTCTGCTGGGTTGGCATCATAAATAGATGTCTTATCAGATGACCGCTAACTATATCTTTAAGATCAGTGTTTCTAACCACCGATTTCTCTTGAATACTGAAACAAATGCTTCATTACATCTTTTGAAATTTCTAAGATGAAATAACGCTCAAAATCTTATTCCGTACGAATTTGCGCAAATTTTAAAAATTTAATAGAATCGCCGAATTTTAAATTTTATATACAAAGTTTGGCGAATCCTGTGACTTAAATACTCTAGGAATTTATCATATGTTGAGCACCCATTTTGTCTGGTCAAAAACACATTTGTTCTTCCAAATGAGCTTTCAAGAGAAAGTGTATCTAACCGTCACATTTCTCAGATCATTGGAATTTAATTACAGTTTGACAAAACTGCACTATGTTTCTTATCTCCAAGGGGTAGAAAGGTAACATGGCAAAGTGAGTTCAAAAGTCATCTTTTTATTGCAGTCATATTCAGTTCCCTGTAGTTTTGACATGCTCCAGTTCCCAGTTTTATGTCACATGCTTCACAAACATATATTAATTTGTTTCTAGGAATTGAGCATGTTGTCCAATGGAGGTTACTCAAAGGGCAGCTACTAGGTGCGTTAAGTGCTCGTGCCCAGGTTCAAAATTTGATAATATTATGTCATTGTTCCAAAAATATATATAATTGTCACTTCCTATCTCTATCTTTGTCTTTCTATCTCTCCACCATATATATCTACCCCTTGCTCCTCTCTATCTCTCCTTTCTTCTCTCCATATCTCTCCCTTTTATATAATATTAAAATATAATAAAATGGTAATTTAATCATAATATTTTTTTTTTCTTTTGTTAAATATGAAAATATAATAATAATTTAGTTATATAAGTTTGTTTAACTTTTCTAAACATATTAATAGAAATATAAAATATAAAAAACAATAATATATAGTAAGAATAATATAATCATATCTCAATAATGATTTAATATTAATTTCATTATAATAATTTTTAAGTAAAACAATTTATTATTATTCTATATTTAAATATAAAAATCTTTATAATTTTTTTCTCTTTCCTCTAATCAAATACTATTTAAATATCTAAACATATGTAAAAATTCAAAAATATTACAATTTTGTTTATATCCAATACACACGAATCACACGTAAATGATACAGTTTTGTTATTAAAAAAGGGCATATGGCTAATGTTATTTTAGCCACTACAATTATACACCAGAATGAAAATATGCGTCCAAAAGATCAGTAGAAACATCATGTATTTTGGGCAATGTGGTCGGATCTACACTCCCTGCCAAACATGCACGAACCCACGTAGCAATAATGGTTACGCTGCTCTAAAATAGATAAATTCTGATAGATCACTCATGAATTGCAGAGGCTCCATTTTCAGAAAATTGGAAAGTAAAATAAAAATGAGGTTACAAGGAAGTTGCTATTGCAGGGAAATTAAATTTGATTGCGAGTCCAAGCATCCCGCGCCTTACCAGATATCTTCACTGCTATCAAATTTTATTTTAAATCTCCTTTCTTTGCAATGAATTCAATTCCTTTCGACGCAGTTATGCTACTGCAGAGTATGCAAGAAGACTGTAGGGGGCGGAGGTTACGCCATTAATCTGGCAGCCGAAGCGAGCACATTAACAGTGAGTAGAGAAGAAAACATTGCTGTATATCAGGTCGACATTTAAAATCCATAAGACTCCTCTGCTCAAGTGGGATTTTATTTTGTGGTTGAAGTTTTAGCGTTAAAACGATTTAAGACTGGGGTTGTATTTTTAGGGTTAAAGTGATCCATAACTGGGATTGTATTTATAGGTGAGCAGCACGAGGAGAAGGTTATGTAAAAAGTGTGGATCTGCAATGGCCTCACCTCATTCACCCCTTTGCGTCTGCAATTGATACAGATATGCCAGTTATTTCTGTATTTCATATTGCTTATTATTTTATTTCTATGTTGTATCTTGCGCGTACCTGCAGATCTACGGAGCCATCAATAGCCTCACCTCATTCACCCCACTAAAACACATCTCATGATTGATTTTATGCCCTCTTGGGTTCAACTCAATGAAAGTGTAATACCTACCCCTTAGTCTGCCTTTCTGTGTCAGTTTCTGATCTCTTTTAGACCATAGGATGTATGTGTTATCTTGTCAGGTGATGTTAAGGATACTTATGTATTGCTTGTCATTATGCTATTGATCCATTGTTAGTTGTATTATGTCATCTATTTGCATATTATTTATGATTATTTCATGTTGGTTATGTTTATGTTATAAAATCATTTTTTATTAAGGTTTTCTGATAATACTGACCCTATATTTATGTGCACATGGATCATGGTGATGATTTACATTTATGTCTGTTGTGTTTGGTATGGTATGGGACAAAGTCGTAGTTACTTGCTTCGGCGAGATCCACATGTTAAACTAGTCTCAACCATTATTTTCTATATTGCATGGATATATGCTCGTCTTTGTGATGACAGGTTTGTAGGTATCGGGCTACGTCTTCCCTGAATTGGCAGGAGTGAGTGTGCCCTATCACAGTATCTCAATGGTAAGAGAGGGGAGATAATATTCAGGTCCAAATCCATACCTAAAACCCTCATTTTGTCCTAGAATTGGACAAGAATCTGATTGACTATCCTAGTGTTTGAATCCAACAAGTGACGTGGATTCGTAAGCCTGTTTGTGTGTGTTGGGTGTCTGTTTCAGTTATTGGTTTGTTTCAGTGGTTTGTGTGTTTAGATGGGTTTCAGGTGATTTAATGATGCTTTTGGCTTGATTCATTTAATGAATATTTATGGAAAATATTAATGTTAATTATTGCACCTTTAATAAGGTTAAAACATTGATATATGAAATATATGGCTATTTAATAATTAAATATTAATTAAATGCCTATATTTAATTAATTGATTTAATTATTAAGTCTTGATTTGAATAATTGAGATTTAATAAATATTAAATTCAATTAATTGTAATTACTTGTGCATAGTTGATTTATTGAATATTGCTTTAATTGCATGATTAATTGATTTATTTAATTAAAATTATTTCTCATGCATTTTCAATTTAACACTTTGCTTTGATATTGTAAAGTTGAGTTATGCATGTGCTTTAAGTGAAAATTGAAAATAAAGGAATTATTTTAATTAATAATTAGATAATTTATTTTCCCACGAGGGTTTTCACTTTTTGAAAACCTAATTGCTTGGTTTTCTATATCCTTGGATTGAAAGCCATTTTGGAGGTTGTTCAATCAGGGGAGAAAGGAAAATCAGGTGATGGAGGATTTTTGAAAGCTTGAGAGCATTTTTGGAGCATTTGTGGATTCTTCTTACTTGGATTTGTGAGTTTGTTCCTCTCATCAATTGCAAAGGTAGGATCTTGTTCTTGTCAATCCTAACTTTCAGATCCCTGTCTTCTATGCATTTGAAAAGCTAGGATCCTTTGTGTGAAGCTTCCTTGAATGATCATTGTGTGGTTTATTGTTTAAAGTTGGAAAATGTGTTCTTAGATCAATTTGGTGTCTCCATTCATGTTTGCATCTCAGATTTGTGCTTGTGGGCATAAAGGGTTTCATTTTATGGCATTAGGTGCAAATGGGTATTAAGGTTTTCATGTGGATTGAATTTGCTTTCAAATTGCCCTTAGGGTTTTCTATTTCGGGAAAAATGTCTTCTTTGAGGAAAATGATGAGTATTTCTAGAAATGGCTTAAACCCTCAGATCTGTGGATATGGTACCTTGAAAGCTGAGAAATTGACCTTACCAGGTGCTTACCCAATTTCTGGTCTCAGATCTGCATGGAAACCAAAACAGAAATCAAATTGTATGCTTGGATAATAATGATTTGAAATAAAGATTAATATTATATTGTAGTCTATCTTGTTTGCATCTTTTTGCATGTCAAAAGAAATCCCTGTTTAATTCATTATGGAGCTTGATTGGAAAAAAAAGTCTCTAATTTTTAGAATATATGTTTCAAATTAATTTATCCTTAAAAAAAGGGGTTATTTGTTATTGAGAAAATTAAATAATTAAAAAGTGTATGGTTGTTGTATTTTTATTACAGACAGGTGTATTTATTTATTTATTTAAAAAAATATATTATTAAATGCTAATTAAACTACTTGTTTAAAGCATTTTAAATATATATAAAAAAATATTTATTAAAAATAAATAAATACAAAATTAATGGGGGGGCGAGGGGTTTAAAACCCCACCCCGCAGCTCAAAGGTTGCCCGCGCAGCAGCTAGGCTGTCGGCAAGGCAGCTAGGCTGCCTGCACGACAGCCAGTCTGCTGGCGGTAGCCCTAGGGGCCCGCGGCAACGGTAGTGAGAAGGAAGGGGGGCCCACGAGAATCACGTGAGCTTGGGTCCCGTGGGGACCACCCACCCNNNNAACTATAAGTTTATTTAGTTTTTTGTTTTAAAAATTGTTTTTTTCTGTTTTAATTAAAATTTATTTATTTATTATTAATAAAAGTTTATTTAACAAATGTTATTATTAAATGTTAGTTGTTAACTTAATTTTTATTTTGTTTTATTAGTTAAAATTCTTTTTTAATTAATAAAGTTTGTTTATTAATACATATGTATGTTTATCATTATGTTAATTAATAAAGGTATTAATTAAGATGATATGTGATAAATAATATTTTATTTAATATTATTTTGCAATCAATTTTTTTTCTTTGGCTTAAACTGTTGGTTATATTTTATTAGTATAGCACTAATGTTTCAATTAGTAATAGACTATTCAATTGGGATCAGGGTGAGAGATGGAGTTATTTAGGTTGTTTATTTATGCAATCAGGACCTTTCTATAATATTTTGTTTGTGTTCTTGATTTGAATATGCTTGTGGATATATATAGATGTTCCTGTCTAATTTTGATCATGATTATGCATCGGTTCTCTTGCGTGCAATCTCCTAGATAACTGATTACCTTAGGTCAACTGTGGCTTCTAATGCGAGATGTTAGATAGGTAAATTATGGTTTTAGCTTGTTTAATTGGGAGAACAGGAATTGCTTATAATGATCCAGTTGGACGCTTATCTTTGAAAACTTTAGATGTTATGTGGATGATACCACTGAACTGTTACTTGTAATTATAGTTTGATTTTAGTAATTATTAGATAGACTAATTTATATGATGTGATGGTTATAAATTAATCTATAGAGGCTTTCCGTGCATTTCCGTTGGAAATAGAACTATACTATTTTAGTAATTTATCGGATAAACTAATTTGAATAGTGTTACTATAAATAAGTTTATCATTGATTATTGTTTCCTTTCTGGAATCATCTTTATCATATCAGGATGTGTTTTTTTTTTAATGAAAGTTAAATGGATTGTGTGTTTCTCTTTTATATGAAACTGTTATGTGTCGGTTGTCTGTTGGGATTAGTTTGCTACCAGGAGGTAAAACCCGAGGTTTGGGGTTTTCTGTCTCTATGATGTTTTATGTGCTTCAGTGCATGTCTGTGTTGATATCATTTTTGGGTCTCAATCTTTTTACCCAACCTGAGTTGTCTCAACTAGTCCTATGTGATCATATGATGTTATCTGTATGTGGTATTGGTTAATTGAGAACCAATAGTTCTTGTGTGGGTAAGAACCAGATTTGAGAGTTTTGATCTTGTTTTGATATTCTTTATGATTCTCTGAGGGTGTATCCCTATACAAGCAGGAATCAGTGATGAGGTTGGTGATATACCTTTGTGATGTTCTTTTGTGAGCCTAGGGTAGGTTATCTAGTTGTATAGTAGGAGGTGGCTTGCAATAAGTATCGGAGCCCACAAGTGGCTGCTAGGATTTGTTATTGTAAGTAGTGGTAACAAGTGATAACATAATTAATCTAATTATGATGCCCTAGTATTAAACTAATAAGATTAATTTCTCACCCATGCTTGAGCACTAGTATAGGCTAAGATGGAGGATGAGATGATGCTTGCCCCCTTTCGAGGTGCGGGTTCGGGCATCATTAGTGATCTTGTCTGTTTGAAAGGTCATTAATGTTGGGTATGGTCACTTGGGTGCCAGAATCCATTAAGGGATTGTCAAGACTTAACTCAAGGGTTAGACGTACATGATGACACCTTCCTATATATAGCTTAGGTTATCCTACGTGTGTCAGTACCTCTAGTGTTGTTTAGTATTCCTTGTTATGGTTTAGAGTGCTTCTAGGATCTTCCTTTGCATTGGAGTATGAGGTCATGTGTACCTTGTGTGTATTCTTGTTGTATACCCCGTGTGATGGGCCTGTTATTATCTCCTCAGCACGGTGGGAGTGGACCTTTGGTTCCACGTGGTCGGGTGGTAGTGATTCTTATTACCATTGAGATTCTGATGGATTCTTCTTCATGCTTGGATGTTCCTTGTTGCAGTTTCATCTTCGTAGTCTTTTGGAGACTTGATCAGTTACTTGAGAGGTGTATTTGTACCATATGTATATATTGGTTATCATCCTTGGAGGATGCATTGTATTGTTTATTATGTATTATTACATACCCTGCAATTTGTGCAGTGGATGTTGATTAGGTAGTATACCTTACGGTATTAGATGTATATGTAATCATTTAATATGTATGTTATTGGATTCAGGTTAGGTAACCTTTATGTCAGTGCTTTATATTCGTTAATCGTAGATTATTTCGCTTAAGTAATTCTACGTCAAGGAACCCTCGATAGTTGTAATCCTTGTTGAGTTGTATTCGTGTATATTTCATGTTATCTCATGTGTTGCTTCCACGTTGTTAACATTACTGTTTATATACATTAAAAAAAAATATTCCGTGAACTTAGTGTCATGTTTAGGTTAAGTTCTCTAGGGTTCCCTGGCGGGGCATTACAGAAAGCACCACTCCAACAGATAAGAAATTTGGGAGATACCCGGAGGAATCAGCAATTAAGACTTGAATCAATATAATAAATTACATTAGTTATATTTTTCCTGGAAGCGTACAGTTTGACATGTGGAGAAGGAAGAAGAGTCTAAAGAGGAAACTCTAAAGTAATCCCCCACAACTGTTAACAACCGGTGATGGCAGGCTGTCTGTTTTGACTTCAATTTTAAATTCAAGTTGAAGTGACTGCTCAGGTTCTTCGAAGTTCGCTCCCATGACTGACCTATTCAAAGCAAAACTTAAGTGTGGCACTGCTATAAATATTTGCCCATCTCTAATTTCAATAATTGCCTTTAGCTTTGAAAATGGGTGCTCTCAGAATCCGTAAGGAAACGATGTGGTCAGATTTGCCTGAACATTTGAAGGAAAGAATACTAGAATTCCTTCCAGTGGACTACTTCTTTTGTTTCAGTGTTGTTTGCAAGACCTGGAATTCTCTCTTCTCATCCCAACATTTTAATTTCAGAGGATCTACTTCTGGGCTGCTCTTGGCACACATTAACGTCAATTCTTGGTTTGGCTATAATTCTCCAAAGCTATTTGTTTGCAATCCTCTTACCCAAATGTACTCCATGCTGCCACAAATGGTTACTGTCAATAAAATTATGGGCAAGGCAATTTTAGCAGCAGGAAATAAGATGGATGAATACACAGTCATGGTGGTGGGCATGAGCAGCACTGGTACAGTTTCAGTAGAAGCATATGATTCCACTACCAAGACATGGAAATTTGCAGGCACTATTGTTGATATGGTTATAAGAAACGAGGACATGTTCTTCTTCAAGGGGTATTTGTTGGGCATGACCTTTCAAACGATTTGAATTGGGATGCCTATGATCTGAGTTTGACCGCCTGGCTCAATTTCACGTCACACAAAACAAAGGTGATTGACGTTGACAGGTGAAATGATGTGAATAGTGTACAACTTATGAAAAAATGTACGTCGCAGATGATTTCAATGGCAGTCACTACCTTTTTAACAAATAGCAATCGTAGATCCCTAAATACAGGTCGGGGCTTTCCAAGAGGGAAACGCCTATGGTGTAAAAATAAAAAATAAAGTATTCATAATATTAGTTTTGCTAGTTATTAGCAATGATATTTTTAGCAAATTAGTTGCCAATCAGCGAAGGCCACCATTAGACAATTTTAGGAACCCGATACGGGCCCACTCATGCTTGAAACCTCTTTGGCTTAGAGTCACTCGTGCTTGAAGCCTCTTCATCTTAGAGCCAAGGACTGAGGGGAACGATCCTGGCCTCATCCCTTATGATGTCAGAGCCTTGCACTCAGCAAGACTTGATCCCTGGTGGGCTCGTTGTGAGCCATTCAAAAATATATATCTTAATTAAAGTAGATATATTAATTAAAGTGGAGATATAATTTTTTTAATAAACATATTTAGAAAATTAATTTTCACTAATTTCATACTTGGGCAATATTTAGGTAGTTTGGTTCAATGACTTTGCATTTTTTTAAAATTCGATTTAGTTAATATTCTAATTATTTTAATAGATTTTTTTATTATTTGTATTTTTTTTTTTTTAAATCTACTATTTGATTGATATTCTAATTATTTTATAGCATATGTATGAAATAGAGGAAGCAAGGGAAGTGTGCCCCCTTGGCTTGAAATTGTAATTTAGATGGTATATTTGTAAAGCAACTATTGTAATAGATTGTAAATTGACTAAACTGTAACTTCTTTATCTCTTTCCTACTGGTGCCCCTAGTGAGTCGGGTTGTATTTTAGGTTATAAAATTAATAAAAATGGCTTTGACCTATTATTTATCAAAAAATATATGTATTCTAATTATTTTAAAAGATTTTTTATATTTTTTAGTTTTTAATTAATTTTTAATATTTTTTTATTAATTATTAATATTAAAAGACAATATGAGTTCAGTATGTTATACATATAATGTTATGTGCCTTAAAAAAATGTCTACTATGCTATGGCCGAAAATGTGAAATACTATTTTCGGGTCTTGCTAGGACCAAAGACTATCATTTGCTCTGAGCGAAGAAGAAGAATGGCAAGTGGTCTTGAGTCCCTCGGGACCATCCGAAAGGAAATTAAGCAAAGGAGGGAAGGGTTTATTCCCCCATAACTAGGGCAAATTTGATCATGTTGAAGCAGAAACCCATGGCCAAATATTTTTTGGGCTACAGGAGCCAATCAAATTTCATTGAAGGACAAGACCTACCTTGGCAAATCGTCCCAAAAGGGCTCAGAGCTAGAAAGGAATTTAAGATTCAACAATGCTCCATCTCGAATTAGGATATCGATTAAAAATGCAGAAAGGTTTGGCCCTATAATAGATAATGTAAACCCTAGATTTAAGATTGGGGCTTTGTGAATGTCGTTTCCAAAGGATCAATTCTATATCATACATTCGTCCTGAAGGGCTTTAAAAATAAGGAATGATAAATCAAATAATGCCCATATAGCACCAGGGATTAGCGAAAGAAATGAAGAAAGACCTGGTCCAAGAATGAAATGGATAGATAGAGCAAATAAGTGTTGGCAAGATACCAAATGGAAAAACATGAAAGATTGAATCAAAAGAATTAGAGCCAATTTGGGATATATACTCAAAGCTGGGGTTAGTAGAAATCTGGAGTGGCCCCATCCAGCCGGTCCAGAAAATGATCAAATGGTGGAAAGGCCAATTTCCACACCAGGTAAGTATCTCTAACTTAGAAACGAATTGTTTATTTATTACCTATAGAGACAAAGAAATTAAGAAGGGAATATTGTATGGGAAAATAAGATTATTCAATGGATTTTTTTTCCACTGTATTAACTGGATACCAAACTTCAATCTCATAGCATACAAGCTAGTAACATTGCCTAAATGGGTCAACCTAGGAAGACTTCCAGCGAAATACCATTTTCCTACCATCCTAGAAGCAATAGGTAATACATTAGGATCTATCATAGGTTACGAAAGTAATATAGGGAAAGATTTATCAGTAGAAGTAAAAAAAATTCTTAACATAGCCCCTGAGACTAAATATTTTGAGCCTATGGAAATAATAACGGATAGAGAGGATATTTGTACAAGTCCTTATGTAAAATTTGTAAGAAGGCAGGTCATTTATCTGTAAATGAGGGAATGCCCTCATTATTATAGTCAATGTATTCTGTATTTTGGACTTTGGTCCTGGGAAAGACTAGAGGTTTTCTTCTCCATTCTTTCCTACCAGTGCTCGCAGGAATGGAGAATTTTTTTTTTAAATTTATAAATTAATAAAATTATATGGCTTCGACCTTTTATCGATCAAAAAAAAATGGATAGAGGGAATTGGTTTTTGAATCCTACATTGTACTAAGGAATTATAAAGGAGGAAAAGGTTTTCCTCAAAAATGACAAAACCTAGAAGATCAATAAGACAAAATTGTATCCCCAATCCTAGAAGTTGGGATTAAATTCAACTTTGGTATTGGGGGCTTTATAGTGGAAACCCTGGAGGAAGGGGAAATTTAAAAAATTGAAGAAAATATGGGATCAACATTAGTCAACTGGAGATCAGAAGAGGAGAACGGTAAAGCACTCTTTAAGGACAAATTACCCTCAAAGAATTATTAGAGGATATAGAGTGCTTTAAATATGATGTCGAAGAATAACTAGTCATAGTAGAAGAGATAGATATAGAACAAAAACAATATCAGGCAACCTCTAAAAATAAGGAAATCAAGGAGGAAAGAGTAGAAGAAGAGTCCTATGAACAAGAGGGCTTGATTGCAAGAAATATGGGGGAAAGGAAGCTACTACTGGTATTCCCCAAAGAAAAGGCAGTAGAATATGTCAATCAATTTAACCACACTGAAGGGAATTCCAAAGGTTGGGTGGAGGCGGAAGTTAACACATAAAGTTAGTATTAGAGGCAAGATCCAAAGGAGGATGGGGGATCTAGAGATAAAATGACGCCCCCTCTTCCTAGATTGGTCAATAACTCCCCCTCTAGCAGTCCACAATTAACAAAGAAGGAGATTACAAAGGAACGGTAAGGGGAATGCAAGTCCAGTAAGAGCTAGCAAAGGAAAAATCCATAGCAACTCATAGAATGGACGAATTACAGTATCTGGGTATTAATGTTATTAATAGCTTCATGGGATTAGATTTAATTGAAGAAGGTAATGAAGAGAATGTAGAGGAAAAACAAATTATGATTGCCAAAATCCTAGAATTAATGGAATCTGAAAGATAAGAGGCTGAAGTAGTAGAAGTTATTTCTGAAGTAGTCATGGAAGAAAATCAGATCCTAGGAATATCTCAAATGCTCAATGGAAAAGATACCCCGGACTGTGTGAATTCAGCCAAGAAAAGGGGAAGGAAATCATTAATCGAGGTAGATAGATGGTGTCGCCTCGGATCAAACCAAAATTATAGAGCTATTATATGCTAGGAAGGGGAAGGTCCTTCCCAAGGAGCAATGAAAACAATTACCTAGAATGTTCCTAACAAACAACGCATAGTAAAGCATTACATCTTTTCTCAAAATGTTGAAGTGATTATGCTACAAGAAACAAATTTGTGTAAAAAAGACTTAGATGTCTTTAGGAAAAAAATAGGCATTTGGAAGGTAGAGGGGATACCAACTGAAGGGGCTTCCGGGAGGTTGAGTATATTATGGAATCCTAGAATGATTGTATGTGACATAAAATGTAGTAAAAAATATTGGCTATGTTGTCACATAAGAAGTTTGAAAAACAAACTCAACTTCAAGTTAGTGAATATTTATGGCCCTAAATCGATTCAGAAAAAGAGAGATGTGGAAAAACATAGAAAATCTGGTTGTTGAACTCCAAGACCAAAATTTTGTCAGTGGGGGTGATTTTTAATGCTATACTCAATCAATCTAAAAAATGGGGGGAATAACAAAGGAATCTCAGTCAACAAGGGAGTTTAAAGAGTGGTTCAATCAAAATAAGTTGATGGAAATAAAATCAGAAGATGGAACCTTCACATGGAATAACAGTGGAAGGGATTTAGTCAAATAGCAGAAAAACTTCATTGGTTCTTCTTTAGAGGAAGTGGGGTAGAATTTGCATATATCCTAAAAGAAAATATATTTGTAATGTCCGGCTTTGATGAATACCTTTTCCTTCTGACAATAAATGAATAGGTGAAGCCAACCAAATGTCCATTTAAGTTTGAGAAAATGTGGCTTTCTTGAAAAGTGGTGGAAAGAAGAGCAGATCGAGGGACCTAAGGCTTTTTGTTTTGTCTCTAAACTCAAAATTATTAAAAGAAAGCTTCTCCAATAGAATAAAGAGAATTTCAGGAACATCTTTGCATCAAAAGGTAAGATAGAGGAAGAATTAGAAACCCTAAATAATAAGGTTATTGCCTTAGGAATGGATCAAGAAAGGTTCCTTAAAGAAAATGATTTGCTAAAGAAATATGAGGACATGTTGGCCAAGGAAGAAATATTTTGGAGATAAAAATCAAGAGAAATATCATTGGCTGAAGGGGACAAGAATACTAAGTTTTTCCATAATAGCACCAAGTTGAGGAGGAATGTAAAAAGAATCACAATATTAAGATAGGATAATGAGAATTATACAAATGATCCTGCAAAAATAGCGGAGGAAACGGTAAATTATTTTGAGAGTATCTTCAATAATAGAAATGGATTTGACTTAGAGGCTCAAAGGACTATTTTAGCAAATATCCCAAAGGTAATATCTAAAAGTAAGAATCAAATGCTAAAAAGTAAGTTCTCAATATCAAAAATTGAAGAGGTTGTTAAATAATTAAACCCAGATAAGGATTTGGGACTCAATGGTTTCCCAACAATATTCTATTAGAATTGTTAGCACTTTTTAGGGGACGAGTTGGTGGAAGTTTTGGAAAATATCAGAATATCAGGAATAATGTTGAAGGAATTAAATACCACCTTTATTACTCTCAATCCTAAAAAATAAAATGCAGAGACATTGGAGAATTTTAGGCCCATCTCTTTATGCAGCACTCTATATAAAATTTTAGCCAAAACCTTGTCCAATAGACTAAAAAAGAATCTTACCTAAATTGATTGCAGATGAACAAACATGTTTTGTGCCTGGTAGATACATTTTTTATGGGGTAATCATAGCACAAGAAGTGATACACTTGATCCAATAGAATCATGAGCCTAGTATGTTGATAAAATAAGACATCAAAAAAGCATATGACAAAGTAGACTGCCATTTTTTGTTTAAATTCTTGGAGGCATTTCAATTTTAAAAACAATGGGTTCGCTTGGTGTTTTAATGTATATCCAATCCAAGAATTTCAGTCCTAATTAATGGAATTCTTGAAGGTTTCTTTGACATGTCAATAGGCCTAAGGCAAGGAGACCCAATATCACCATTCCTATTTATTATTATGGCAGAAGCTTTCTGCAGATCATTCACATATATAAGGGAAACTTGGCTTATTAAGGGAGTTAAGGTAACCAACAAACTAGATCCAGTAACCCATCAACAATTCACAGATGTTACTATTCTCTTTGGTAAATGAGAGAAAAATGAAGCTAGAAAAATTAAGACAATATTGGATTTATACACTAAAACATTTGGGCAACACATTAATCAAGAAAAATCAAACAATTTCTTTTTCAACACATCCCATAGGGAAGAAGAAATCAACATCTTAAACTTTAGGAAACGACAACTCCCGTGCAAATATTTGAGACTTCCCCTTGACAAAGGTTGTAGATCTTCCAAACTATGGGATATTATATTATCAAAAGTAGATAAGAGATTGGAATCATGGGGGGGGGGGAATGGCTTTCCTCTGCGAGTAGAGATACTATGATGAAGTTTGTATTATTTTTCATCCTTATCTATCAGCTCTCATGCCTAAATCTCCCCTCAGCAATCAAAGACAAGATAGATAAAAAAAATCTTAGAGCCTTCTTCTGGCAAGGGTCAGGGAAAAAAAAGATAGAAATGATTGCATGGGAGAAAATAAGTAAGCCTCTGGAAGAAGGGGGTTTAGGTTTTCAAAATATCAAAGATTAGAATAAGGCATTAGGGGCCAAAATGATCTGGAAGTGTTGGTTTGTGGTAATCAGTTAGGCAAGTATTGTACACTTTTCTACAATTCATGGGGTTCGGGGCAACGGGCTGAAATTTTTTTGGGGTTAACTCATCAAGCAATTTTTTGGTTGACTCGTCAAGAATTTCCCTAGGTTGAACCATCAAGAAAGTTTTAGGGTTAGGAATTTTCTATAAGAAAATGGTGTTGGGTAATGGCTTGTTAGAGTGAAGAAGTATTATAGCGTTTGCAGCGGTATTGAGCTGCTAGAGATCGTTGGTTGTAATCAGTTGAAATTACTGGATAATAATATTGGACTCTCTGTTTGGTGGACATAGCCCAAGATTGGGTGAACCAAGTTAAAATTGTGTCTTCTTTTTCTACTTCTATTTGCTTTGTTCCTTTGCATTATTGGTTATATTTGCATGTAATTGTTAGATTTATGTATGCTAATCCTAACAAGAAGATGTATAAATATCCTAACTTGAAGTGGGTGAAGATTCTAACATATAAATATCTTAATGGGGCATATTCGGTCACCATCTTTAGAATAAACACCCATCCAAAAGGCTCCCAGGTGTGGAAATTTTTATTGGAATGCATAATCACAATAACAGACTGCTTGACATGGAATATAGGAAGTGGGAATCAAGCACTCTTTTGGAAGGATTCCTGGGGAGGATATTTGACACTAGAAATAGTAGTAAATAACCAGAATGCAAAAGAGACTTTGGAAAGACTATGGGGAAAACACGTAAAAGAGTATGTTGAAATACCAAGTGGGGAGCCAACATTAGGCTAGAGATGGAATTCAATGTAAGGTCTCGATATCCCTAATGAGAACTTAGTAGAGGTAAAGGGCATTCTAGTAGCCAGGAAAATCTCATTTGGTAAGAGTGAAGATAAACTAATATGGGCTAAAGCTAAAATGGGTGATTACAATTCAAAGAAGGTTATGAATATCTCAACAGTAAACATCAATCCCCCAAAACTCAACTCCCACTACATCTGTGTTGGAATAAATGTTTTTTACCCAAAGCGGGTCTACTTAATTGGGCAGCTCTGTAGAAGAAGATCCCCACTGTTGAATGATTTACTAAAATGGGCATTGAAGGACCTTCAAGATGCAGTCTATGTGAAATGAAAGAAGAGTTAGTGGATCACATCCTTGCCAATTGTGAATATGCATCTAGGTTTTGACAATGGTTATGTGATAAATTAGGACGAAAATCAACATTGCCTAATGAAACCCTCAAGGTTTTTCAAAGATGGCCTAGAGTTCAAACATGTAGCCTATATGGAGGATTGTGCATAATAGCTCCATCCATACTAATTTGGGACTTGTGGAAAGAACGTAATAGGAGAATTTTTAAAGAAAAGATGTAGTGGAGACAACTAACCAACAAAGAAAAAGCAATAATTATGGAAATCATAAACAATAGGATTTTGAATAACCAAAAGAAGGATCTAAAACTGACGATGTGGGATGAAAAAAAAAGGAATAGATGGGTGGGAATAAAAATCCTGTCCTTTATAGGAGAGAATAAGGAAAACAATAAACATAAGAGACCATAATGTAAATGGAGTCCACCCAAGCATGGGTGGTTCAATCTCAATTTTGACAGGGCTTTAAGGGGGATCCCAGATGTAGTTGGTATAGGATGAAACATACACAACTAGGATGAAACAAAAGTGTCTATAATTGCAAAACCTATAGTTATAGAATCTAATAACTTTGTTGAATTCATGGCCTTAATTGAAGGTTCGATCTTCAGTAAGGATCTTCAAATAGATAAGCTTTCAATTGAGGGGGATTCAAATTTAATATTTAATGCTATAAGGAAAGGTTCTACCCCTAACTAGAAACTTAATACGCTTTTGGGGAGGTCTCTAGAGTTGCTAATATATTTTAGGAAGTATGCTATCAACCACATATATGGGGAAGGAAATCTGGTTGTAGATAGATTGGAAAACTTGGGAGTAGATGGTATAATAATAGAAAGAATTGGCTAGTAACCTATAGGAGTATTGGAATTAGTAGCTTAAGAGTACTAAGGAAACCATATAGTAAGAATTATTAGTAAGGAAACCATATTGGAAATTGGATAGAATTATCCTTACAACAAACAAGACTAGAAGGACGGTCGTTTGAATAATAAAGCTGACCAAATTAGTAAAACATAAAATTGAAACTAGATAAAATTATATCTGAATACAAAAGCTCCCTTTGCATTCTTATTTCCACACTTGATACAATTAAAAATTAATACATTAGTAATTAATGGAGCATATACTATTTGAGTATGATGGGTGAGCACGGTCGACGAAATATGAGAAGATCAAAATGAAGAGTCACAAATAATTATTATTACAATGGCTAAAGACCACCAAGAATCCTACTTAGGATAGAATTTTCCTTAGGAAAGAATAAGTCTATAAAAAGGACAAAAAGAGAAAATGTTGTCCACATCAAGATATGTTGCATTAGTCTGTTGGTCTCTGTGATAGTCTATAGATATGGAAACCCTCATTAGGTTGAGAGGTAAAAATAGGCAGATGGCCTTCTTAGGTGAACTCAAGGTGGATAGTGTTAGTATATAGAAGCATTGAGAGGGGGATAAATTAGTGAAAATAGAACATATACTAATTCAACCAAAGATTTGATTATGTTCTTAAGTAACTTACACAAAATCAAACAAGTAACTGTAACTATGCAATAGAAGTAAAGTAATTCAATCAACCACAAAGAATAAACCATAACACCTCTAATTTTATTTTGGAAACCCTTGTTAGAGGGAAAAAACCATGGTGGGGATGACACCCACAAATCTTTTCACTGTAGTTAAAAGAGTTTCCCAGTTAAGAGTTTACAATATCCTGTTATGGGCTCACCCTGTTAGGAGTGACCGGTACCTTGTTAGAAGTACAATGATATCTGTTAAGATCTACCTTGCTAGAGGATTTTGAACTCCTTCTCAGAATTCACCTTTTTAGAGGATTTACATAATAAGATCTATTAGGATCCACCTTGTCAAGGGATTTAGCCTTGCTATCCTATTAGAGTTTGCCTTCAACAATGAACTCAATTTGTTGATCTGGAATGACACTGCTTGCCTGTAAGATCCAATTCAGTCTTTGAACTCTTGATGCAATACAAAATCTATGTCTCTGATCACAACCACCAAAAACATGATCAACAACCCTAAATCTTTGATTTAGCATCCCTTTATATAGTTGTTCTTAAATCGGTTAAACATTAAAAACAATCCACAAGTCATCCCTCAATTTGACTTAACTCGTGAAACTTCCCATCAATAAATATATATAAAAAATCATTGTTAGCTTAACTTGTTTAACCATCTGATCATCAGGTATCAATCAGAAACTTAATTGGTTCACATAGAAAAATTACCCAAAAACTATCTTTCACACACTGTTGAGTAAACTGTCATGGTCGTAAATATGTACTCTTCTAATCATAATAAGACTTAGGTAATGATCGTGTATCCCAATATTATCACCATCTCAAGTGCTACTCAAAACTTAAAATTGTTATTGTCTTCCTGCACACCGATCAGAACACTTAGCATATTTTCTTCACCTATTCATCCTATCAATCGGTTAGGGTAACCTATGCACCAAAATTAATAGAGTTAATAAGTTTCTAGCAATGACAAACTTAAACTCAACATTTCCCTACCAAAATTCATCATAATTCCAATAATCTCCCCCTTTAGCATTGATGACAAAACATATACCAAAACATATACAGAGCAATAGGTAATATAATTAACTGTTGTATACTGATCACTTCCTTAACACTATTTTCACCATACCAATCATATACCAATTAATCCCCCTTTCAAAATTTATACAGATTACTCCCCCTTTGACAACAATGACAAAGGTACAAAACTTAGCTTCAAAAAGAAAAGCTTACCAATCAGAGCCTTGCAAAAATATCTTTAAGATTAGCTTTTGCAATATCTAATGAATTCTCCCATGATTTTTGCAAATGTATAATGCCTTTGAGATGTTCATGAAAAATAGAAGCTAACTCTTCCATGGCTTCAAGAGTGCTCATATCAGGTAATGCAAGGGTTACATCTGCTTCTTTAACAGTCTGTTGCATAACATCAAGTGTAGGAATCAAATAACTCTGCAACTCCAACAATGTTGATATCCTCTTGTCTTGATCTCCTTGTAAAGTTTTCAACTTTTTATTTATCACCTTTACTTGTGATCCATAGGCTACAACTGGGTAAAATAGGATCAAAATTAGCAATCAAAGATTTAATCTCCTGTTGAGATTCATTTCTCTTAAGCTCTAAATCTTGAGTAAACGCTGAAAAATAATAAACCTTGGCTAACAATTTACCAATTTCCTTCAAATTTTCCTTTACCTCAGTGACTTGAACTATAAGTTTTCCTCTGTCTAATGCAATGGTTTCCATCAACTTCTCAGTTCTCTTCTTCTCATACTCCAACTTAGCTCTATTCATAGTTGCATCTTCCAAAATTGAAACTTGTTCAGTAATAGAACTGACCAAAATATCCATTTTTTCAATAGTAGGAGCATTGGGATCAAATACAAATTCAGGTACAAGATTGGATAAAATATCTCTAGTTGTCTCTAATACTTGAGCTTGTCTCTTCTCTGTTCTTAATTGGTCCCTTTTTTGCTTTCAACTTAAGTATGTTTGAAATTCTTATTAGTTTACCATGACTCATTTTAGAAATATCAAGTGATCTTTGAATGACCTCAAAATCTTCATCTTTAAGACCATCCTTAGTTTATTCCTCAGGTACATCAACAAATTTTCTTTTTTAACTTAGAACGAGAACTCTCACCAAGATTTAATTTTCTTTTCACTTAATGTGCTACAACAACACCTTCATCTTTCTTTTTAGTATCACCAGTCTGTCTAATTGCAGTAGTAGAAGAAGGTATCACCACCTTTGCAATATTATCCTTGTGTCCTTCATATTTATCTTTCACAACTACAATACCAACAATAGGATCTTGTTGTAGTGCATCAGAAGATAAATTACCTAGAATATCATCGATTATTTATTCAGTAGAACCAATTTCTTCTGCTATCACCTCCTCTTGAATAGTTAATTATGGTTTGTGTTCTTTCAATTTATCCCTCATGATGACAATTGTCTCATCATGTACCGTCTAAGGTTCACCAATAATAATTATGTTGCATACTCTAGTTCTTGTGTTGAATCTATGTCTCATTGCCTCAACTAAAATCTTTACATCTTCAATAGGTAATTCGGGCTTTATTGAGAATAAGACTTGCTCCATCATTCTCTATCTTTCCTGAAGGCATCTCTCCATCTCACCTCAATCTTCTTGTACAGTGAATTAGGTATAACTCTTGTGAAATTTTTTGAGTCATCTACAAAATTTATGCAAATTGTAAACAACAACATCTTCAATCTTATGTTTATCTGCATCATGAAAGTTCTCATAACATCAATTTGTATCAGTTACACCACCATACTCCCTAATAATCTCTACAATAATATTTTTTGTCAAAATTATAAAAATTTTAGGATTAACTGACTTCTCATTTCTCATACCAACCACTTTACATTTCTTTCCACTTGCCTTCAATTCTGCTTGATCCTTATTTGAATCAGTTTTATGTTTATCTTGTTCAGCAGTAGGCTTCCTTTTACTTTTTCTCTTAGATTATTTATAACCTTGAGTCATTATTTTCTTCCTTTTATAGGTCCTTTGCACTATCTCAGGTGTCTTTTTTGCTTCCATCTCCTTTTCTTTCAATGTGGAACTCCTAGTTGCTCTACCTATAGCCTTACCAATTGTAAGAGTTACAACCTCTACATCAAATTTCTTTGTTGCAACAACAAAAGTTCCTACTTGTTCAATTTCAAATTTATTCCCCATCTTTCTCATCATCTCCTTTGTAATACCACTTTGTTTAGCTAAGTCATCAACATTTTTCCCCACTCTTCTCTCTATCACATGTGCAATCAATTGTGAATGAATTTTCAAATTGGTCTTTTCATAGGTACCAAATATAGGTGTAGTGACATCAATTGGTTTGGGTAATAGCTAATCAACATGAAGTGTCACAATATCACCATCAAATTCATAACCCATCGGTAAAGCACAATATGTTCTTGGTTGTACCACCCGCAACATGTATGTATCAATATCCACAATGAAACATATATCATTTTTGTATTTCTCTACTATACTGGTTGGGATACATTCCCTCTCATGCATTCATTTCTAAAAATCCTTAAAATAACACCACATAGCACTATTGAAGTTATTTCCTAACATCCTTATGCATTATTTGATTTGCACTGCTGCAGGTATATCGGTTGACCATTGAATCTTACAAATTCCAGGAAAATGATTTTGTAAATAGAAGAATATACATACCCGTAGTGAACCATACTTGAATATTTGTTTATTGGCTTTCTTTATTATTTCCATATTCACAAATAAATGGCCTCTCATAACCTCACACAGTTCGTATTGAGCATTTTCCTTAATCATCTAATAAGTTGCATGTACGCCACCACTAGGCACATTGTTCAATCGGCTCGACTGATAAACTTTGTAACCGATCACCATTGAAGAAAACTTAAATTTAGCATCTTCAATGTCATTGATAGTCATATCATGATGATCTTGCTTAGGCTTAGTAAGATGACTGACCTCTCCAATTGGAATAGTTCTTAAAACAAGTACATCACCGATCACACACAATCCAATCACTGCTTGGATAATTTCCTTGGTAACCTTGAGCAGTTTTTCCATACATAGAAACTGATTGTGAACTCAACTCAAAACATATCTAATCCAATTGGTTTCAAAATCATCAGGTAGGTCAGCAAAATATCTAAACCCCTTTATCAGTCAAATGCTTGTGCTCAACCTTCATATTAGCTCCATCACATAGTCCAAAAAATGGATCAAATATAGTACTGTATCCAAGATCTTCAATTTTGCAAAGAATAAAAAATCTCACATCTTCATTCAATAGTACGTCATGAGGTATTGAAGTTAGGGCACCAACTGGATCATTCTCTGTCACCTTCAAAGGATGTAACTTGAAAACAGGTCTTGGTTGATCAATGATCTCAACCAACACAGGTGTGTCCATTATGCTAATAATGATCTCTTCACAACAGAACATTCACAACTCAGAGATACTGCTTCAACTTGTTACAAGGGTTCCTCACACACCGCTTCACTTCAATAATGAAAACACAATATCCAATCTAAAATCACTTCGTAAACACTTAGAAAGCACTTATCTTATGCTCACAAATGTACTTCTTATCTCATAGAGTGTAAAGTGACAAATGAACTTCACTTTTTCCTTTATAACAAATCAATTCCAAGTAATAAATGCAAATGGTCAAATAGTAACATAAAATTCACTATGTTGTGATCAAAAACATTATGCGATCGCATAGAATCTTATGAAATACCTCATCAGACATCATTAGGCATCCAAATATGTCGATACATATTACTGCACATACAAAATTAGGGGATAGGTTATAAATCTTACTTGTTTTTCTCCCCTAAAGCTAATTCTTTGACTTATTTAGATGATGAAGTCTCCACATTACCCAATGTAGTGGAGTTCTTTGTCATTTCAGAAGACTTTAGTTCTCCTTTCTTTACCCATGTACCCTTCATCTACTTCTTAATTTCTTCAACGTCTGCAATCTTCTTGTCTTTATCATGATTAGACCTACTCACCGGTGGACCTCCAATGTTATTCTTCTTAGCTCTGCAAGACCTAGCAAGATGTCTAATCTTATTGCAATTGAAACACATCATACCAATTTTCCCCCATGGTCCAGCATTTTCTTTATTGATTCTCATCCTGCAATTCATTGTTGTATGTCCAAAGTTGTAACAAACAGAATAAGTAACATTGAAACATCTCTCCCTTTGGCAAGGACTTCTTAGGTTCACATATGGCCTTACAATGTTGATTCTAGCCCTGCACTCATTATCCTTATGACTATACTTGTTATAGTAATAACAGATACCTTTAAAAGCATTCAATCTAGCATTATAACCAACTGATCTACCAAAAGAATTTGCAAACCTAGGAATAGATGGACTAGGTTTAGACCAACAAACATTAGCGGTATGTCCTTCCTTGTGACAATTGAAACATACCGGTCTATAATTCCTCTTACCAGGTTTGTTGTTTTTCACTTTGGGTGCAATCTTCTCTTCTTCATGAGTTTCCTTAGTACTATATAACTCACCGACTTCAAATTTGGAAAAACCTATTCCTTATCTTTCACCATGTCTCATTTGTTTTGAGAGTTGTTCATCAAGTTTAGCAGAACTCTTGTTGAACTTATTCAATAGGGCATTAGCATTTTTCAACTCTTCTTTCAGCTTTGTGTTCTCATCTCTCAAATGTTCATTCTTACCTATGGCATTAACATTTTCTTTATTAGTATCATATAGATGTTCCCTCAATATAGAAATATTTTGCTCAGATCTAAAAATTTCATCTACCTTAGCTGATAGGGTTTCATCTTTGGATTTTAGGGCATCCTCAACAACTTTCTTAGCTTCCTTTGCAGCTCTTCTTGCTTCCATCTCTTCACCCATTCTTAATGATAATTTTTCCAATTCATTTTTCACGTTTTTATTTTCTAGCTTCAGCTTGTCAATCATCTTGTGCATGTCCTTGTTATCCTTGGCAAGTTGCTCATTCTCCAAAGTTACAACTTTAACTGTAGATTCATCGGATCCACTTTTCTCAAAAAGGTGTTCAATAAGATCTTGACTCACATTCAACTGCTTGAGAATCTCTTGTCTCTTACCCCTAGATATCTTCAACTAGTCTTTAAGTTTCTCAATCATGTCCTCATCCTCAACAAGTTGTCTTCTATAAAACTCCATATCTCCCTTAAGGATCTCTCCCAAGCTGTTAGACTTGTTCAAGGGCACAAATCTATGATACCAATTTTTAATATATAGAAGCACTGAGAGAGGGTTAAATCAGTGAAAATAGAGCATATACTAATTCAACCAAAGATCTGATTATGCTATTTAGTAACTTCCACAAAATCAAGCAAGTAACTGTAACTATACAATATAAGTAAAGTAATTCAATCAACCACAAAGCATAAACCATAAAACCACTAATTTTATCATGGAAAACCTTATTAGAGGGGAAAACACAATGGTGGTGATGACACCAAGAAATCTCTTCATTGTAGTTAAAAGAGTTTCCCAGCTAAGAGCTTCCAATACCCTGTTAGGGGCTCACCCTATTAGGAGTGACTAGTACCTTGTTAGAAGTATAATGAGATTTATTAAGATCTACCTTGATAGAGGATTTTGAAATCCTTCTCATAAGTCATCTTTTTAGAGGATTCACACAATAAGATCTATCAAGATCCATCCTGTTAAGGGATTTAGCCTTGCTAACCTATTAGAGTTAGCCTTGAGAAATGGACTAAATTTGTTGATCTGGAATGACACTGCTTACCTGTAAGATCCAATTCAGTCTCTAAACTCTTGACGTAATACAAAATCTTTGTCTCTAATTGCAACCACTAAAAATGTGATCAACAACCCTAAATATTTGATTTATCATCCCTTTATATAACTATTCTTAAGTTGGTTAAACATTAAAAACAAACCACAAGTTCTCCCTAAATTTGACTTAACTCATGAAACTTCATGTCAATAAATATTCACATGTCAGAACAAAAACATAATACCAATATTTAATACAAAACATGATCATTAACTTAACCGCATTAACCATCTAATCATCAAGTATCAATCGATAACTCAACCGGTTCACATAGAACAATTACCAAAAAACTATCTTTCACACACTGTTCAGTTAACTATCGCGGTCGTAAATCTATACTCCTCTAATCATAATAAGACTTAGGTAATGATCACATCTCCCAATATTCTCACCATATCAAGCACTATTCAAAGCTCAAAATTGTTATTGTCTTCCTGCTCACCGATCAGAACACTTAGCATATCTGCTTCACCTATTCATCCTGCCAATCGGTTTAGGTAATCTATGCCCCAAAATTAATAGAGTTAATAAGTTTCTAGAAATGAAAAAATTAAACTCATCATTTCCATACCAAAATTCATCATAATTCTGATAGATACGATTAAGAAAATTATGAAAATAATCCTTTGCTTGGTTATTAGGGTTGTCTTGCATACCCTAGGGAAAGAATTTGTGCTGAATGGTGATAAATACCAGACCAATCTTGGCATCCCTACAATGCTCATAGCATAAAAAATTCATGTTAGAAGTGAGAGGGAATCCATAGGGTAGTTATGTCGTAGCTTGTTCATCAAAGAGATTCTCTCAGACCTGGACAGGGTTCTAGTTAAAATTCGCAGCAACCTCACCATTCCTAAGCCCAAACACTACAATAGATTCTACACTAATGGTAGGGTGGTGTGGTGTTAACCCATCTTGATCTCTAAGGATATGAATACTTTCATATAAAGGAAACCAACAATCATGAGGAATGTAGAATTTCTCATGAACCTCATACAAATCAAGAAGCCAACAAAAAGTAGCTGGTTTGATGAATATATGATTAAAATGAGGTGGGTGATTCAGAAATTGAAAGTCTTGCAGATTTTGATGATGAAGAAACCTCTAAGGAGTTCAAAGAAGGTCCTAGATCCTCATCCAAGGAGAATTTGAGAGAGAAGGTGGAGAATGCCTTAGACCCAAAGGGAAAAATAATTGTTAATTGAAAAAGAATAATATAAACTTTTTGATAATTTTGCATTTTCAGAAACGAAGTTGACTAAGACAATATATAGAAATTGTATACATTTTTCCCGTACATGGTGATAGGTCTTGGGGAATAGCTAGTTTTTGAAGCAAATATGTGGAGATGTAGGTTGTATAGGCTCTGTATAGTGCTTGCAATATAATATTAGCTAGACGATTCAGTATTTGTCAAACGATGTAATGCCTTGGTCATACTTGAATACAATATATAATAATATATATGGTTTATGTGGTATTCATATTCTTTGGATTGTCTCAGTTTATCTTATCATTTACTTAGCGTAAGATCAGCTCAAACCGAAAAGGTCAGGCTCCTATGGGATTTCATGTTTTATGCATTAAGGAAGTAATTTTTTACAATTAAGAATAAAGATTATTTGGTTAATATATTATCCCTTTTATTATTTCCCTTTAGCTAAATAATTATTATTATCACATATATACGCAAATTGTTACCATTTGGTTAAAAATAATAAGGGATATATACAATCTTACTAGTATGTAGGTGACTACGATCAATCAACACATGGGTATTTATGTAAATTCAGTGATCTCATTGTTATGAATGTGAATGGATGCCTTGAAAACATAGCATATACTCTTTGGTTGACTCAAAATGATCAGTTATTAATTGTTGGGCATTGATTAGAGTAGCCTTTGGATTTTCATAAACCTACATAATTGGCCATAATTATGGTTGGGAACTAGAAAGATATTGGGAATATCTAGGACATCCTATATCCTTGTTTGTTTGAATAAGTTGATATATATGTAGTATCATGTGTGTGTGTGTGTGTGTGTGTGTGTGTGTGTGTGTGTGTGTGTTCTCAAACTAATATGCTCACATACACACATTCATATCTATATGTACACACATAAACATAAACATAAATATAGTTGGTGAATGACAAATAGCTTTCCAACACTTTAGTTTAATCATTAATTGAAATTTTGCAGTGTTTCTCAGCCTTCCTTTTGATTTCTCTTTTAGGATTGGAGGAAAATGGTTCTTCTGGGTTGCTTCTCTCATTTGTGCAGGTAAGATTTATTTGATCATGAAATATTTTGTCACTCTCAATTTCCATTACGTAAGGTCCAATTTGGCTATGTTGGAGATGATTCATCTTTTATATTAGAGCACCAGTTGCTCATTTTAACAGTTCTTTATGATGCTAAATTACTTGTCATATAGTTACATGTTACATTATATTGTATCAAAATAATTATGTTTCATGGGAGTGTATGTATATTTGAACCAGTATATTAGTTTGGGTGCTTCTGATTGGGCTATGTTGCTCAATTTTCATACTACTAAAGGGAAGATGATTCTTGATGCCTTCTACCTTTTCACTTTAAGCTTTGAATGACTTCTTCGCACCGTGACATTATGCTTATATGTATCAGTGGTGAATCCTAACTCCAATAACAAGATTATAATATCTGGGGATTATTGGTTTTACCCATCTTGTTTGAAGGATAGTGTTATGGTTGCACGCTAAGGTGTATTGAGGACTAATTTTGGCTCATATGGGCACACAACTATCAATCTTTGTCATCAATGATGAAAATTTTATTATTGCATTTCCATTTATTTGAAAATGGTTACTCTCCTAACATTATGACTAACTAGTGCTTTTGATATATCTGGGATGTCGAAATCTATTGTGCAGGAAAAAGACTAGCCCATTAGAATTTGCAGCTTGGTTTTTCTCTTGTAAAGCCAGTATAAGTTGAAGGCATTGTCCCTTTTGAATGGTTTGATGTTGTTGAATGCTTGGAAGTTCTAGGAGGCAACAACTTCTGGTGGATTTCCAATTTGGGATATTATATACGGGTTGACAAAATGTAATATTTTGTTGTAATTATATTTAGTGTAAGGTTTTGAATTGAGCTACAACTGGAGGTTTACTTCATAGTTTTCCTGACGGTATACTTTTTTGAACCAGGACTTCTGTAAACTTTTAATTATTAATAAATAATTTTCTTGGCTACGACCCCTATCTAGCAAAAAAAAAATACAAGCTCAATATGTTTGAGAAAATTACAATCTTAAAAATTCATATTGTTGTCTTCTAATCATTTATTAAATAAATAAAAAATATTAAATTTTTTTTAATCAGTAAATAACTGGTTAGGCCAGCACCTTTTATTAGCTTATCAAAAGATTTGATACATACAACAATATTCTATTCTTACCCACCCTGATCATACCGAGGAACCCCTTTCATGCCATCAACATACTTACATAGAGCCTGGCACCCCAATAATACCATCAACAGATTTAGCCTAACAAACGACTCACCAGGAAGAGGAACATTTTACATGCCTAAAACAATATATCAAAGACCACAGGGACTTGCTGCTAACAAGATCATAACCACACTCACTCATCACCAAACATCCTTCTAGATGTTGTTGCTCTTGCCATCGGTTACTTCAATGCTTCCCCGATCCACCATCATTACCAGTAAAAAGAAACACGATTAGATCACCCTGGATCTAGGAATGTTTGTCTTCCACATGGACTATTTGTTGCCAATTGTTCCTAAGTGCGAAGACTTTAGCTCTTGCAAGGGGTAATATTAAAGCTTTTAACTATAATGTTTATTTGATTTTTTTATTATCATATTATATATTTAGAATTTTTTAATATGTATAATGTTTCATTTTATTTTATTTTTACTTTATTACATGATTTTTTTATTTTTATTTTTAATATTGAATATCGAGTAGGAGTAAGATCAAAAAACAATCTGGTTAGAATAAGGTGACCAAGATGGTCACAAACTAACAACTCAAACTAGATTGTCAACAGTCTCAGAATACATTACATACCAAAACAACAAAAACTTTAAAATTATAAAGATGCATGATATAATACAAAGAGCCCAAAAAAGATAACTTTGCACTAACTTTCTAATGTAATGATCAAACTTAAGTTGAAAAGCTTAAATCTAACTACAATATTGTTACTTATTTTAGGAAACTCATATTGATGCAAATGCAACGCTGTCATGACTATAACCACTTTCTATATTACATAATAATATAAAACGCATCACACTGCTATGGAAAATACATCCCTCTATATTACATAATATAAATATGTCTACACCATGTATAGTTGCAAAAATCTCTTTAGGCTCATTTCATTTTTGCAATTGTACTTGAAACATTTGCAAATGCACACATAGACGTTTCATAAGTTTATACATCTTAATAGTTATAAGTACAATTTTGAGACTACGCAGCCCTGCCACCATTTCATTCTAAACCTATGTAATTTCTTATTGCAATTTATTATTATTTTAAACTTTCATATTCTCTTGCAAAGTTTAAACAAACCTATCAACATTTTTTGCAAGAACTTCACTACTTTGTAGCCTTGTTTTAAATGAATTTGGTTATTATTTTTATTTTATTAGTAAAGATATCGTAAATATATTTATTAAAAATTTTAGAGAGATGTCAATTAAGAACTATTTTATTTTATTAAAATTTATTTTATATTGGCCCATTAATGACCTTTACGGGGTTAATCCTATTCCAGTGGTAAATAAGGAGGTTAATTGGGAGTGTCTAGAGGAGGGTTAGATTGTGATAAATTTATGTGGGGTGTTAAAGGGCAATTCAGGCCCCCCGGGTGCATGTTTTGTGGCAAGAGACTACAAGGGTAACATTATGGCAATCAGATCAAAAAAAAATCGGATGGATCAAACAACATGGTGGAAGCCCTAGTGGCTTTTGAAGGTGTTTTATTGGCAAAAAAGATAGGGGTAGACAAGATCCGTCCAGAAGGTGACTCAATAGTTGTGGTGCATGCTTTGAAACAACATAGGGCATTGACTTGACACATTAATAAATTCATTTCTTCTACTTTCAATTTATCGCAGTCTTTTAGAGAATTCAAAATTATGCATGTGTTTTGGGCTAGTAATGATGTGGCAAACAATCAATCCAAATTACTAAGAAAAAATAGTTTAATTTATCTTCAAATTAAATATATGCAAACCTTTGTTTAAAAGATATTATATAATTAGTAAGATAAAAATGTAAAATTTTACATATGAGTTATATTTTAGAGTTTACCTTTTAATCATAAAAATAATGTAAAAAATATTATCTTTGAGGTATTAAAATACTATTGATTAGTTGAGTTCGCCACTTAGTGTGTTGGTTAAGTAGTGGTGGTGGCGTTGTGCCCATGAAGGTTCAAACCCCCACTAGACCATTGTGATCGCAGGCTTATGACTTAGCCGATCTAATGTGCTCGCAGGTTTGAGCCTTGGATTTGTATTTGATAATAAAATTAGCCAAAACAAGGGGGATGACCCAAGAGAACAACAGGAGGCAAAGCCTCAATAACAACAGTTACCGCTCACAGACAACAACAAAAAATAGTAATAGTAGACAGTCAGCCAATCCCTTCCCTTAATATTAAAAAACCTTCCACAATCTAACTAACAACAACATAAAATTAAACAAGTAAAATATAGGAATACTAGTATCAGTACCAAAGCAACTACTAGTATCGGTGTCATTGTAGCTACGAATAGTTTTAAAAGTATTTAAGAAGCCATTATGACTAAAAAGAAAGTTCTACAACCAAGTAATATCATGCCACCCAGGGCTAAACCAAAATAGAACCCTAATGGTTCTCCTAAGGCAAAACAAAGAGGAAAAGAACAAAACCCACGACCCGACCATTAATTATCTTTTCTGTCCACATCGTGTTTGGACAACAAAATCTGAGTCCAATCATCAGACAAGAATTTGAAAAAATTCTTATTCTCTTTATCTTCTGCATCCTTCTTGTGCTCCTTCACTTGTTGTAGCAGACATAAAGTAGTGGTCAAGGAGTGCATGAATTTGATTGCAAATTGAATCATAGTGGTGAAGCTCTTATCCAGCATAAGCAGCTCATTTTTTTATCTTGTTTATTTCCTCTGTGTTGGTCTTACACCCCACACACGGTCCAATCTTCTCCTTATTTCCCTCATCAAAAACACATAGAGAACCTTCAGTTTTCCTCCCCAGGTCCCTAGCAGCATGTTTACCTTTACTGCATGAAGGGGAAAAGACAGTTACAAGGGAGGAGCTTTTGTTACCCTCCTCCTGCATAGAATCAATAGGGTCCTTAGTGTTAATCTTAAATTTGGCCGAAACATGAGTAGAGATTATGTTGTTATTATTTTCACTATCCTGCGAACCATGCTCCTTGTCATCTTCCTCGATATATTTTTCCATAACCGCTTTTCCTTTTTGCACAGTTTAGAAACAATTGTGTTAGATTTGTGAGGTGTTTCACCCGCATCAAAATTAGAGCCCACAATGTGCACACTAGGTTATTTCTTATGTTTTTTAGCCTTTGTGGGAGGAGTCGTCATACTTTATTTTTTGGTCCATTTTAGTAGGGGTTCTTGAAGGAGAGGCGTAGGGAGATTGATGGGGGTGATGGGTTTTTTAGAATTTTTCCTAATCATCAACGGGGGGTCCACATAAGGGTCTGGGGAGGTGGGGACACCCTAGAGAGTGATATTTCTAGGAGAGCACATCACCAAATGAAAGTTATAAAGTCTCAGCATGAGGACCTAGTGGAAGATGGCATAGTTTTTATTCTAGATGAAGCACTCACGCACCTCCTTGACAGTGGCTTCTAAAGAGTGCAAGAGGAAGAAGGGTAGGGAAGTTAGGTCCCGGTGTCAGAGATGGTTCAGCAAGGGAAAAAGATAAAATTAAAAATCCCCAAAGTGCCCCTTGAGGGTGAAATATTTCATAAAAACCATAAACACTTGATCTCGAGGCTCAAGAAGCACCTCTCGGTCAAAGCTGCCACAAAATTTGATGGGCTCTTCATTCTTTCTAAAGAATCTCTTCAATATGGTTTCAAAATAAACTTTGCTCGTTCTTTTCCACTTCCTTCCTTCTATGGTAAGCCCCATTGCCTACATAATAACTTCCTCATTAATTTGAAAGGTGATACCCCCCATAGTGACCATCATGTCGTTCCAACTGTTCACAAATTGCGAGTAGTTTTCATTAGAGCCAACCATTGCTTCCAAACAGGGCACAATACCACCCTCATCTAGAATCATCCTCAGCCAAGGGTTAGTGCAGATTGAGTCCTCAATTTTGTTCGGCTTGACCCACATCATATTCCTTCCATTTCAGAATCAAAATCTGAATTCTCTAGAGTTACAATGTGAGAAAAATACCAGGAAGGAAATCTTCGAGAGTTGTAGAGCTTATTCTTTTGGCTTTGAAAAGTACTATGCCAGAATAGCTACAAAAGGAGGTAATAATTGTCATCAAAATTTCTTCCCAAAGAAACATGTGTGAGAGGTCGCATTTCATACTATCTTCGATGCTGAGAAATAATTTCCAATGGAGATAAGTGGATGTCGTAGTGGGGCGATGAGTGCAACATTTATTATGGTGTAAAGTTTTAATATCCTTGTGATCACAAAGGATCTCACAATCCTCCTCATAATTCATGGTAATCATACTCAGCCAATTTAAAAAAATAATAAGCCCAATGGTGATTTGACCTCAACTTGTTCGTTATACCGGGAAAAAACATATTTGAATTTGAATTTAGGACATGAGGAAATACCACCATAATCCATACCTCCAGGTCGACCCAACAAACCATCCAATAAAACATGATATTCTGAGGCATTATTGATGTAGAGTTGCTCTCTCCCAATATGGGATTTAGTACTGTTAGGAAGAAGGGCCAAGTGCCTCCAATGGGGATTAGCCTTGGATTTAGTAATGCTCTCTCTTGGTCAAGCCTTGGATTTGTTAAATGGGGACGAGGTCCCTTGTTTGTGACCTCACCAGTTCATAGCTCCAAGTCAAAAGCATTTCACATGGGACCAGAGGGTGTGTCGTGCTAGCGTCAATAGTTACATTAAAAAGTGCACTTAAAAAAAAGATAAGTTATATTTTTTTTCTACCATGCTATATATTACTTTGTCATCTATAAACTTATTTGATTCATGTCATTACAATTTCACCCCTTGCTCCATGAAAGAATGTCTCTCCACAATAATTAAAATTTGTAAGATTTTTTGCGAGAGTATATATTATTATTAAATTAATAAAACTATCATAATTTGAGTAATTTTGCAGTATTTAAATTGATTTATATATTTGTTAATCAAATTTATGGTTATGAATATAAATCTTGTAGGAGAAAAAAATAACTAAAAAGCATATGCTAAGATTTTTTTTTTATAATGTTTTGGATCCTATTATATATCCATGATGAATTTACTAGATTAGGAATGCTTGATTTACTAATTCAAAATGACAAAAGGAAACAACCAAGCATGTCTTGAATGTCTTAGTTTTGTTACTAAGTGTTGATATTATTAGATGGTCTTATCATGTACTTGTGTTGATAAATGAACTATCTCTATCTATGTTACTTTAACATATCAATATATTTTTCATTTCAAAGTTAATACATGTTCATAATTTATATTCATAATTAGAAGTAAAAAATTATTTTAATATGTCCTTGTTAATAGGGCTATGAAGATTGATATTCCAAAAAATCCTTAGGATGGTGTGACTTGACTGCCCTAGAAGTTGGATGGATCAAAATAAATTTTGATGGGGCTTTGAAGAAAAAATGTTGTACCTAGAGGGCCTAGATGCATAGCGCATGATCATTGTGGGAATATCCTTTCCGAAAGAGGAATTTTCCTTTAGGAGGCCTCAAACAATCTTGTTGAATTTAAGGCCGCTTTACTGGGGCTAGAATTGGGAAGGGATTTGAATGTGAGCAGACTACACCTTGAAGGAGACTCGCTAATCATCACAAATGTAATAAATCAAAAATTGACTCCTAACTAGAAGATTGATCGATGGATAAAACCAATTCAAGAACTAGTTAACACATTTTTGAACCTCAAGTTGACTCATGTCTATCAGGAGGGAAATGGCTTGGCTGGTGAACTTGCCAAGATGGTCACAAAGAGAGCGGTTAGCTAATATGGAAGTCTATTGAGTAATCCATTCAACAAATTTGTATTGATTTGAAATAAAATTAATAATATGGAGACTTTGAATTATTACTTATTGCCACTCAAGGTGACAGTGAAAGTTACATGAGTTATATCATAGGCGCATTGGTTTGTGTACCATTTATGTTAAAACATAGTGGAATTTAATGATTACAATTCATGTATAGGAATTTTTTATGAGAATGAGGATGATGTGTTTGCTCCTTAAAATGTCATTAGATGATGAGCCAATTGGCAAAAGACAAAGGCTCATGTCATATGAAAACTAAACATTAATTCCTCGATCCAGTGCAAATTTGTGAAGATTTGAGTTGATATTTCAGAGTTGGTATCATGATGTCATCGAGAGGTGCTAGATGGCGTTGAAATTTGAAAGATAAATTGTAATTTCTTATTTATATCCTACAGAGGCTCTCAATGACTCATTATTTTTGTCTAGGATTGTAGAGAAAATAGGGATAAAAATGGAAGCCCTTATGAGACTGATTTATGACAAAAGGCAAATCTCTTATTTAGGGGAGGTGATGGAGAAAAGGCTCAAAACCATTCTCAACTATTCACATGTCTTAGTTATTCATCCGGTGAAGGTAATATTAGAGGAGGAATTTATGAAATCCTACCATAGGCATTAAGTCAATACTGATGTCTCTACCATGTTCTTGGTGGTGGTGTTGAAGATGGGGGAGTCAAAATATGGGTTGAAGTTGTTATGCTAGAAGGTCTTCCAAGAATCTTTTCTCCGAAAATTGGAGATTGTTATGACCAACATGGATGGGGGATGGTTCCACTCCCACAAGATTATTTTTAGTTCACCACCATGGGAAAATAGTTCCCAATATATTAGTGCTTTCCACATTCAAACCTGAGGTCTTTGAAAGTTGAAATCCTATCCTTAATGAGATTATTATTTTTCTAAAGAATTTGTTGGGGATTATGATGAATGAAGGGGGTGACTACATAAAGGAGTATTTGAGGACAGAAGGACACATCATGGATGGTGAAGAATAATTTTGTGTAGTCATCAAAGAGGAGCCGTCAGAGGAGGTCTTAGACAAGGGCCTTAGTTCTAAGGCTAAGATAATGAGTCATGAGCACTGTGGAGCCAAATGTCTTGTTAGATCCAAGCTTAAGGGAAAGGAAAAGATGTGTATTCAATAATGGCTATTGATATACTATTGTGTTTTTTTTCCATGTAATAGAGGCATGTGTAGATTCTATACCGGTGTATACCCCGAGTATGGGTTTTTTGTTTAGTAATTTTGGGTACTTTAGTGCTTTTGAGGGCACCATTTTGAGTTGGGTGCTCCCCATTTTGTGAATAGATACACAATATGGGTAGGAAAAAGTTTTTGTTGGTTGGTGATGCCTTTATGCATCAAGGTTCTCTCTGTTATGAATTTCTATGTAGTTTTAAACCTGATATAACACATAGGGTGTTTCTCCATAAGAAATTATTAATCTACCCAATAAAACAATTAATATGTAAATTTAATTTAAATTCAAATAAATTAATAAAAATCAAAATTAATTAATTAATAAAAACCATAATTATTCTTTGAATATAATATATAAACAAAATTTAATTTATTTAAAAATATTTTATAGCCTTCACATTAAAAAATGCATAAGGCGCAACCAAAGGTTGCAGAGATATATTAATATTGAAAAAAAACACATTACATCTTTTGAGTTGCATAGGTGATCTAATAAAATGTCACTTGTGGTGACACTAGTGTTATGAGACAACCCAACCCCCTCCTAACACTAGAAATAACTACAACAATTACATAATCCTTCCCCTATCTGGCAAAAAGAGTTTTCCCAACACCTAGACCGAGATATTGCTAACCAAAATGATGCATAGTGCAGAACAAAACTATACAAAGTAAAATGCAGAATAAAACTATACAAAATAAAATTCAGAAGGAGATACAGGTTGATCCTCCTCCTAGTAGAAGGAATTTGCGGCCATTGAGAAAAAAAAATTCTCCAACTAGAGATAATTTGCTTCTAAAATCCAACCTAGGTTGCATTTGATAAATTTGTACTCTTTTCCTACCCATAGTTGGTGTCACTCTAGTTGTTTCATATTCAGATTAAGTGAAAATTATTGTCTTTCCACCACCATGTTGGGTTCCAATATTTTTTACGAGTCCCTCAACCATGGAATGCCCTCCTCAAGTTTGGCAAATACTACCATCTCCACATCATTTCTTAGGAAATCCCTGCCAATCAATTTATGACCATTGCCAATGTTATGGCCTTCTATTCTCCTAAGTACAGAAGATAAGACAAGAATATTAATGAGATAATTATATTTACCCAATATATTTCGATCATATTCAACATATCTCAACCAAAAAACTATATGAATAACCTCCCATTCAAGATGATTTGCACCTTGAACATCGTCATTAGTTGCACCTCAATTATATCCTTCCAAAAAGGATATTTACCACTTGGCACATATGATATTAATAGGAGCCTTTATCTGACATTAATGCTTGATCATTCTCTATCCTTGTTAATTAATTCCCTTGATCATTAGTTTGTAGGAGCCAGAAAGCATTTCAATTAAATGTCTCTATTTTTTGTTTTTTTCTTTGTAAATTATCATTTTTACAAGGGTAGAGGAGCCACATTGGGTAGTCATGTGTTTCCAAAAAACATCTAAAAAATACAAAATGTGTGGCCTACCACCGAGCCATACAAGCCCTATTGGCACCAGATAATGTCTAGCTATGTGGTCTTGACAATAATGATAGCTAAGAAGAAATGAATAAGAGGTCTTATTTATATGTCTTAGGTCCCATTTGATCAGTGGTGGAAATTGCATGGTAAAATCTATGGTTAAGAAAAAATAAGAGAAGTTGAGACCTAAAATGTGTTAGAGTAAAAGGTTATTTAACTTAATTAATTTAATCATATTTATTAATTAATTAATTACGTCACCTTTTTTCTACTTTTCACTTAAGCTAAATTTAGGAACCATTTTTAAGCATTTAATATTTTATTTTATTTTATTCATGCATCCTTTAGTGCATTAGGGTTTTTGATCTCCTTTATTAAGGATTGATCTCATTGTAATAACTCATCCTGATTAATTCAATTTTCATTGATTCCTTTTATTCCAATTGTTTATGCACTTTCTTGTTTGAGTATTTTCTCTTGTACATGGAAATTTATTTGCATGCAGGTGATTTTTGGGGTCCTGGAAATTCATCAATCTTGAATTCTAATATGGAATCAAATCTCTAGACCTGATGCTTCCTATTTGTCAGTTTTGAGATTTTTTTTTCTTACAAGCAACTTTTTTGTGTATCTTGGGGAAATTTCGATCTCACAATCAGATCTAGAAGGTCCGAGATAGTTATGATTGCCTTTGGTTTTGTTGAAATCAGACATACGGTGTCAATTTCACAAGGGTTTGAAGTTCTAGGGTTTTCTCTATTCTAGAGGGTACCCAAAAATTTAGAACACTTTGGGCCCAAACGAACATCACCATTTGCTTCAAAAGGCCAATTCAACAAATTTTGATATAAAATTTGACCTATTTTAGTCACTAGAGCATTTGGGCCTTTTTTGGGTGTAGCACATTTTTTGAGGTGCTTGTACAGATTCGTACGAACGGTACTGCATGCATCAACAATATGCATTAAAAAATTTGCAAGTTTGGGAAAAAAGTTTTGAAAGTTTAATTTTCATGTTAAAAAGAGCAAGGCATTTTTTAACAAAGGTACCCATGTACAATATGCAAGTGCATAAGCAATGCAATCTCTCATAAAGCAAAGAAAGAGGGAAAACCTCATGGGAAAAACCCTCCCCCAAAAAGAGACATGAAAACAAACAAGATGCATGGATGGATGGAGTAATCAAGACCCCCCATTATGACATACACCATGCATATATAATAAAGTATCCCCCATAGGAAGAAAATAAGGAGACATGTTATCCCCTCGTAATGAACAATCTCCTCTAAGGAAAGTGAGTGCTTGAAGGCAAAACATAGTCCAATGCCTACAAAAGATAATTCTCCCCTTAGGAATAAGATAGAACAAGTACAAATTCAAGAAGGCTTCCCATTGTTGATAGGGAGAAGGAATGAGAATATAAATAAAGTGTGATATCTTTGAAGTGTGCTCATGTGTCGTCATGTCCTTGGTTGATGAAGATGCCACAAACCAATCAGGATCAAGCCCAATAGAAGGAGACAAGCAAGGAAACGATGGTAATTGATTGTGATCAAACTCCAAAGACAAAGATGCCTCCTCGAAATAGGAAGTAGGAAGAGAAGAAAATTATCCCCCCCTCAATGTTGAAGGTACACCAATGGTAGATGCTCCTAGATCAATGTATAAACTACACCAAGAAAATTGAATGATGTTCCTTCCCTTAGGAAGAAACAATGTCATAGGTGCATTAATGAATCCTCCCCAATCTCTAGAAGAACCCTCAAATGTATGATGTCTCAGGGAACTGAATAGGAATCTCCAACACATGAGTATGATCAACCTAAATCATGCAATATGACATCTTAAGTGAAGTTTGAGACTCATGAAAGTCAATCTCCAAAAACTCAAATGTCTTCTCTGAAGATAAAGAGACCTCCTCCAACTGTTGTTTCAAAGGATCCACAATCATTTCAAACTAAAAATAAGGATAAAGTAGAAAATGAAGATGAGGGCCAGAGTGTTCCTTCGCAACAAGTGAAGAAGTATCATCCTCATCAAAGAGAAGATGAATGTCATCAATGATGTCTTCCAAATCCTCAATATAGGACTCTACAAACTAACCTGCAATGTCTGTCAAGAAGTCATCACCAATATAAGCATCATCAGGAGCAACTGGAGAAATGATCTCAACTGGAGAAGTATTCTCAGGTAGAGATTCTGAATCATCATCATCCTCTAGATTAGGAAGCCAACTATGTAGCAGTCATATGATTTATTTATTGAAGGGAATATTCTTTGCATCATCAAGTAGAATGAGGCAATATGCATCTGGATCTTTGGGAAATGAGAAACATGTGGATCTCCAAAATGATCCCAAATCTTTGTCCAATTTGTGTTTGGCCACTCAATATCCATGATCTTGGGGCCAAAGGCATAAAAGAGAGACACACTCATGATTCCATTAAGCATGATTTTGATATAAGAGTTCTTATCTTCCAAAATTTATTGACTCCGCTCTCCTTGTGGCTCAGGAATGAGTCCATAGAGATGAGGCAAGAGATTAAGCCATCTATCATGTGTGATGATATCTTTTGCTCATGATGCATAATTATCCCCAGTGAAAGGTATGACAGTAGGATGAAACACATATCCCATGATTACACCAATGATACACTTCTCACATGAAAAAATGAGATCAACAAATCCTTGCACACCCCCCCCCAAATGCAATAAATCAAAGAACCCCCCACCCCCCCAAAAAAAAAAGAAAAGAAAAACAAAAAAAAGAAAAAGAAGAAGAAGATTTTGGCAATTTATATGTAGTGCGTGTACAATTGCCACTTGCTAGAATCAACCAAAGTGGACTTATGATTTTGATTGAGACAACAAAAAATATGAAGCAATAACAGACTCACACAATCAAGACACAAGATCACTAAAGGATCCAATTGATTACAAGTACTAAAATAGGCCAAAAGAGACCAAATTCTAATAGTGATATTTTCCTCCAAATAAGCCTATACTCTAATAGAAAATATGGATTGTTCTCAAAAAATTATGCACTTTATAAAAAATGGAACCTTAAAATGTGTTTGCATGAGCTTGAACAAAGCTTCTAAAGTTGCAAAATCAAGGATTGGATAGGAACAATCACAAAAAATACCAAAAATAGATATTTATGCAAAATCTCTCCATCAACCCTTGAAACTAACAACACCATTGAAAAGTTTAGAAAATTCTAGCAAAAATAAAAATAAAAATATTGCTTTGAAAAAAGGAGCATGTATGACCAAGTTATGGCTTCTCAATGTCAGAATGCAAAATCAAAACTACAAATGGTGAAGGGGTAGAAATTTCAAAGTCTAATGACGCCAACAGACCATGAAATTTAATTTGACAATTATGTGGTTATTGCAACAAAAAGAAAACTACCCATGTTTGACAGTTAGAAGGCCATCAATTTTGGCATAATTAGTCTAAACGCATGGCAAAAAAATGGTTAGTCAGTGGATGACTGGATGTTGACTGGGATTGTGGACTAACGAATCAGGAATTGCCATGTGTCTCTACCAAACAGGCCTAGTTTATTGAGTTGTCACTAAGTTGGGAACTCAGCAAATCCATGTTTAATGCAACTCGGTGAGTCATCGTGTTGGCTCGACAGATCTGCAGTGGAAGGAGTCCAGCCAACAGTGCAGGTGGGAACTTAGATCTGAGATTTAAAAAAAAAGGAAGGTTTCTACGCTGCAGAAGAACTTGAATCTTAAGTCTTTCATGAGAGCTCAAAATGGAGCCCGAGCTGGGGGTGACACTGTCACCACTGATGGAGAACGATCTCAGGATGGAAGAGGATGAGCTATGTCATGTTGGAGTCGGGCACATTGAACGACTCATTGAATTCATCTACATTGAGAGTATAATCCCGAGCTACTCACCGCGGTGGAGATTTTTGTTGGATCCATGTTCATTGGAGTGGGGATCCGTAGAGGTGAGTGGATCGGCCAATGTTTTGTTCGCCACATTGAGCCCAAAGATCACGTTGAGAGGAGGCGAGTGACGGAAAATCCCATGTTGAAGAGGAATGATCTCACCGCTGAAGAGAAGTGGGATTGGGCTCTGGAGGGAGGGAGGGAGATCTACTGGCCGAGAAAAGGCGGCTCGATGTTCCTCCCATGACTCGAACAGTGTCGGGAGGTCAAAAGTAGTGGTTAGATTTGGGAGGGATGCCAAATGTGGTCGTATCTGAGGGGCATAGACTTAAGATATGCCACTATGAATCCAATGAGCTCAGGATGCCCATGAGAGTGATAGATCATCGAGCTAAAAACTCAGGATGAGACCACTAAAATATGCATTCATTGTTGGGAGAGCGCAGATAGAGGGGAAAGCCGCGTTGAGTCTACAATGGAACATGGGATGGTGGAGTTCCGTTGGGAGGGGAGTTTGACAGGGAGCTAACACTTTCTTGACCTCTAAAAAATATCCCACATTGATTGGGATATGAATACACGACAATTTATATTAAATAAACTACAAACTATAACCAAAGAGCACACAATCGATGATGTTGATATCGATCTGTGCTTTGTTTTAGAATCTCAGTGGTTGATGAGGTTGGTTGGAGGATTATTTTTGTTTCAGCTAAAATGTTTCCATGCATGTGCTTTGTTATTTATGTTCTTGCACCTACAAGTCTTTGACTATGTTATCTTCTCCTACAAGTCTTTGACTGACACATACAATTTTTTTGCAAAGAAAACTATTGATGGAATAAAATAAAACTAGATTCGAAAAAAATTACAATTTTTTTTAATAAAAAATCATATTTGTACTGTCAATTTCCAGATCGGGTTGTCCAGGCCCGATTTACAAAAAAAATTGCCTCAGATTTAACTTTTTCTTAATATAGACAAATTTATAACCAAAATTCACCAGAATGACCACTTGGATGCAATGGTGAGGTCAGGTCTTTCTCTACAGCTCCCATAAGTTGCTGATATCTCATATCTAAATTGTGGCCCTCCAAAAGTTAAAGCAAAAAGATCTCCAATTGCTATGCAATGAAATATTATATGGCTCTGATACCATGTAAGAATCTTCCCCAGAAAATGAAAGAAATAAAAATGCTAAGATCTAGAAGCTCAATTGATAGCTGATGCAAGAGCATCTTGAGTTCATGGCAATCTTGCATCAACCAAAATATGATTTTTATAACTCAGTAGTTTATTGGAGACTACTTGGTAACTTCTTGGAGTGCTCAGTTGAAGATTGTGATTTCCGTTCACCGACCAAACTCGGTTACTGATTTTTGGCTTTGTTTCACCGATCAGTCTCGGTGCTTGTTCCTGTCTACTCGGTGGTTGTCTCATCGAGTGGGTTTTGTTGGTTGGATCTTCTAGCTGAGGTTTGCATTTATTTTTTATAGCATATTTAATGTTGGCTTATTCCATTGGGGAATGTGTGGACCTAAATCTGGGTCGTTGTTGTCTCTTATGTGGATCTTTAGAATCTTTTGGGGCCAACCTTTTCGGTAACCTCTTGTATAAAATAGTGTTATGTTATTAGATTAGGGAGAGAACCTTGAGTAGCAGTTGAGATAGAAGCTTTGGATCTAGGGTTTGTGACCTCACATTCTGAGGGATGTTTTGTTATAGATTTGAATGTATTTGGTCGTAACTGGGAGGGCCTTATAGCCCAACATGTATGAAGTTTGATAATTTAATGAAAATAATATGCATTCCTTCTCTCATTTTCTGTGTTTAAAGCTTCTGAGTTGTGTTTAGCAAGTCAGTTTGGTGCTTGGGAGTTCCTTGGACCCTAAGTGCTATACCTCCTTGCATCAGGTGGTATCAGAGTGAAGGTTAGATCTAAGGTTTTCTTGTAAATCCTAGTTGGTTGATTTATTGTGGGGTAGTAGATTCCAATCTGACCTACAATTGCTAAGGGTTTCAAGATGGTTTGAGGGAGGTGAGATGCAGATCCAAGCTTATCTGATATGCTAAGGCAAATTTCTACAAGATTAGAAGTTGTTGAGACAGCACAACACCGAGGAAGACATCTTGAGGATGTTAGTGATGATGAAACTAAGGAAGTACAGGGAGAATTTGTACCCACACTTGTATTATATTAGAGAGAATAAAGATTCATACAAGCATTGACAAGTTTGAAGTCCACACCTCAATTTAATCCTCTTGATTATAGTGGAAAATTGGATTCAGATGAATTGATAGACTGGATAACCGGGATTGAAAAATACTTTGAGTATGAGAACATATCAAAGGAGAACAAGGTGAATATTACAAGCACAAAGTTGAAAGGTCATGCATCCTTGTGGTGGGAGCATCTGAAATTGGACCGAAAGAAGAAGGGTAAAGACAAGATTAAAGTATGGAATAAAATGATAAATAAATTGAAGGGCAAGTTTCTACCTTGTTATTATCAAATTAACCTAGTTAGGAGAATGCAAAGTTTGAAGCAAAAAGATAGCTCTATGAAATATTACACCAAGGAATTTTACAGGTTAGATATCAGATCTAGACATGATGAAGATGAGGTGGAAATAATTGCAAGATACCTAAATAGATTAAGGAGTTCTATTCAATAAGAGATCAGTTTGGTAAAGATGGAGAGTATTGAAGACGTTTATCAGTTTACCCTAAAAGATGAGGAGAAATTGAATAAGAGACGTGAAAAAAGACAAAGAGGAAGAGGTAGATCCTATGGTGAAAATAGCAGATCTGATCAGGAAAAAATAGATCAAGACAAAGGCAAGACCAAGTGGAGAGGTGGAAGTTCATTCAGAGGAAGAGGTAATTACTCCCGAGGTGGATATAATAGAAGATGGTTCCAAGGAACATGTTACAATTATGGAGAAGAGGGACATAGATTATTTGAGTGTACACATGCAAGCAAGAAAGTCAGTAGTAGCATAAATGATTTGATGTAAGAAGATTCACCGAATGAACCTGAGAAGGAAGGAAACTTGATGGTTAGAAGAATCTTGTGGAGTGAAAATAATAAGAAAGATCCGGTAAGGAAAATTTTGTTCAAGACCAGATGGAGAGTTTCAGAACAAGTTTGGAAAGTACTTATTAATAGTGGAAGCTCGGAGAATCTGGCATCAGAAGAAATGGTTACTAAGTTGCAATTGGAAAGATTGAAGCACCCAAAACCTTATAAAATTTCATGGGTCAAGGATGATCATACACTCATGGTAAGTGGACAATGTTTTGTGAATATGAAAATAGGAAAGTATTATGATAAGGTTTTGTGTGATATTATGCTTATGGATTGTTGTCATATTTTGTTGGGAAGACCTTGGAAATATGATAGACGTGCTATACATGATGGAAGAGTAAACAAATATACTATTTGGGCTGATGAAAAGAGACAAATCTTGTTACCTTTGGTCTAAGAATCTGTTGGTGAGATATGTACATCTGTGAAAGTTTGTTTGATCGAAGCTAGATAGTTTGTTAAGGATCTGAAGAGAAATGGTGTCTTTTATGCTTTGATTCCTAACAAATCGAGTAAGAAAATAGAAGATAAATTTCTTGCATAAGTTGAGAAGTTTCTCACCGAGTACAAGGAGATCATTTCAGATAATGTACCTAATAGTTTTTCATTGATGAGAGATATTAGTCATTGTATGGATCTGATTCCTAGAGCTAGGTTGTCAAACAAGGCACCACAGCGATTGACACTGACCAAGAATGAAAAACTCAACCGACAAGTGAATGAGTTGTTGCAGAAAGGTTTGATTAGAGAAAGTTTGAGTCCATGTGCAGTACCAGTTGTGTTAGCACCTAAGAAGAATGGAAAATGGTGAATTTGTATTGATTCAAGAGATATTAACAAAATAACAGTTAAGTATTGGTTCCCTATACCGAGGGTGGATGACATAATGGATTGTTTGAGTAGAGAAAAATATTTTACCAAGATTGATTTGAAGAGTGGATATCATCATATTAGAATCAGAGAAGGTGATGAATGGAAGACTTCTTTCAAGACAAAATAAGATTTGTATGAATGGTTGGTTATGCCTTTTGGTTTAATTAATGCAATGAGTACTTTTAAGAGGTTGATGAATGAGGTTTTGAAGAAATTATTGGGTAAATTTGTGATTGTGTACTTGGATGACATTCTGATATTCAATAAGATTAGAGAAGAGCATTTGTTGCACATTAGATAGGTATTGCAGATATTGAAAGAGGAGAAGTTGTTGATTAATTTGAAAAGGCGTTCCTTCATGAAAGAAGAACTTGTGTATTTAGGGTTTGTGATTTTAGCGGATGGTTTGAAGATGGATCCTGAGAAGGTTGAAGCTATACTTGATTGGCCTATACTTGAGAATATTAGTGAGGTAAGATCATTTCATGGGTTAGCAAGTTTTTACCAAAAGTTCATCAGAAATTTTAGTTTAATTTGTAATGCTATGACTGAGACAATGAGAGGAGACAAGAGATAATTCAGGTGGACACATGGAGATGATAAGAGTTTTAAGACTTTGAAACAAAAGGTTGTTGAACTTCCTATGTTATCCTTACCTAATTGCAATAAGGTATTTCAAGTGGAATGTGATGCAAGTGATAGTGCAATAGGAGTTGTGTTGATTCAAGAAGGTAAACTTGTTTCTTTATTTAGTGAGAAGTTGAATGATGCTAAAAATAAATATTTTGTATATGATCAAGAGTTCTATGATATTGTTCAAGCTTTGAAGAAATGGAGGCATTATTTGATATTAAGTGAATTTGTGTTGTATAGTGGTCATAAGGATTTACACTATTTGGGTAGTCAGAATAAGTTGAATCAGAGACGTATGAAATGGGCAGAGTATTTGCAGAGTTTCACATTTGTGATAAAACATAAGAGTGGAGTATCCAACCGAGTTGTTGATGCATTGAGTAGGAGAATAACTTTTTTGACTAAATCAGAATTGAGGTTCTTGGTTTTGATGATATGAATAATTTATATGAAAGTGACCCTGATTATTCTGAGTCATGGAGAATCTGCAAAGAACCTATTCCATATCAACCGAGCAGGTTTGAAGACTATTTTATTCAAGAAGATATATTGTTCAAAGGTATTCAGTTATGTATACCGTGAGGATCAATGAAAACCAATTTGATAAAGGAGAAGCATAGTAGTGGTCTGGATGGACATTTTGGTATTGATAAGACATTGAGTTTACTTAAGGAAAGGTATTTTTGGCCTCATTTGTATAAGTATGTTCATAAATTTGTGAAGAGTTATGGAGTTTGTCAAGTTGCAAAAGGAGTAAGTCATAATACTAGATTGTATACACCGATTTCTATTCCTGAGAAACCTTGGAGTGATATCAACATGGATTTTGTTCTTGTCTTACTGAGGACAGCAAGAGGTATTCCATATTTGTGTTGTGAATAGATTTTCCAAGATGACACATTTCATACCATGTAGAAAAACATCAGATGTAGTGCATATAGCAGATCTTTTCTTTAAATAATTTGTTAGATTGCATGGATTATCAAGGAGTATCATCTCTAACTGAGACAGTAAGTTTGTTGGCTATTTTTGGAAAACTATTTGGAAGAAGCTAGACATTAAGTTGAAGTATAGTTATACATTTCATCCACAGACTGATGGACAAACATTGGTTGTAAGCCGAAGTTTGGGTAACTTGTTGAGATGCTTAGTTGGGGACAAACCAAGTAATTGGGATTTGATGTTAGCACAAGAAGAGTTTGCATATAATAATTCAATGAATAGGAGTACTGGAAAGATACCTTTTGAGATTATTACTGGCATACAACTGAGAGGTATATCAGACTTGAGAGATATTATTGGAGAAGAGAAGAGGAGTGTTGAAGGAGAAGAGTTTTCTAAGTTTATGAAGTCATTGCATGAGGAAGTGAAACATAAGTTGGAGCAAAGTAATCATAAATACAAGGATATTATAGATAGATCAAGAAGACATAAGATTTTTGAGGTTGGTAATGATGTGATGGTTCATTTGAAGAAAGGCAGATTTCCTATTGGAACATATGGTAAATTGAAGATGAAGAAATTTGGTCCTTGCAAGATATTGAGAAAATTTGACAGTAAAAATGCTTATGAAGTAGAGTTACCTAATGACATGGATATATCACCTATATTCAATATTTCATATTTATATGAGTATCATGAACCTGATGAAGAAGTGACAATACTGAGTGATTGTCCTAAGAAATAGATAGAAGAAGTTGAACAAATTTTGGCACAAAGAATTGGTAAAAGAACAAGAGGAAAGGATTACATTAAATATTTGGTAAAGTGGAAGAACAAACCAATTGAAGAATCTACATGGATTTATCATTTTGAGTTAGATTCAGCTCAATTTACACCTAACTCGTGATTCAAAGAATCATTTCTTTTAACCTCAGGTGTCTAATGCATGAGCATCTTGGGTTCATGGCAATCCGATATCAACCAAAATATGTTTGTTATAGCTTGGTAGCTTGTTGGAGACTGCTCGATAACTTCTTGGAGTGCTTGGTTGAAGGTTGTGATTTTTTTTCACTAACTGAATTTGATTACTGATTTTTGGCTTTGTTTCACCGATCGGTCTTGGTGCTTGTTCTTGTTTGCTCGGTGGTTATCTCACCGAGAGGGTTTTTTTGGTTGGATGTTCTGATCGATGTTTTCATTTAATTTATGTAGCATAGTTAATGTTGGGATCTTCCATTGGGGAACATGTGGATCTAAATCTGGGTTGTTGTTGTCTCCTATGTGGATCTTTAGGATCTTTTGGGGCCGACCTTTTCGGTAGCCTCTTGTATAAAAGTAGTGTTATGTTCTTAGATTAGGGAGGGAATCTTGGGTAGCAGTTGAGATAGTAGCTTTAGATCGAGGGTTTGTGACCTCACATGTGTGAGGATTGTTCTATAATAGATTTAAATTTATTTGGTCATAACCGGGAAGGCCTTACAGCCCAACATGTATGAAGTTTGATGATTTAATGAAAATACTCTATATTTCTTATCTCATTTTATGTGTTTAAAGCTTTTGAGTTGTGTTTAGCAAGCTGGTTTGGTGCTTGGGAGTGCCTTGGGCCCTAAGTGTTATACCTCCTTGTGTTAATAACACAAGAGAGATAGGAAAAATGATATGATCAAATGATTGATTCAATATTGATCAACAATGAAATACTATTGATTAAGTACAAAGTAGATGTGCCTGAATATATAAGCAATGCATGATAACTAGGAGATGTGCAAATGATAACCTATTAATCACACAAGGTGGAATCACATGTCCACCAAAGGTGGATCATCCTCCATTGTACAATGAAGTATGTTCAAACATGTGCAACAATGAAAGGATGATAATGTGATAAAAGCATTAAAGGTGGATCTCGCACATAAACTAGAAATGAGATAACAACTATCACCACCTAAAGTGGATTTATCCTACACCATGTGCTAAAATGAGATGCAAACTCTTAGGTGTCTCAATGAAAAACTACTATGCAATGCATTATCCTAAGTAAGATTAAGTAAAGTGTAATTAGAAATATTTAATTACATCAACAGATCATATTTGATGAATTTCATGTGTCGTGTTGATGTTCTTATGAGTTCTTTCTCGACTTGGTGATGTAAAATGTTGTGAAGGTTTATGGTGTGATCTACGGAGTTGGAGTGTCCAAGATGTTGTTATGGATCATTATTGTGTCTTAGCTGACAATAAATGGATCACATTGAGTATTGAGTTGTAATGTATTAATGTTGCATAATTAGGTCCCTAGTTGACCTAGTTGAGATAAATTGATGTAATGTGTATATATATATATATATGTAATCACTATGCAATTGTGAATGTATGAGAGAGAGAGACAAAGAGTGTGTGTAGAGATAGTGTATCATGCTGAAGAGAAGAGGTATGAGTGGAATCTACAATTGGGGTAGAGATTTATTGTACTTCATTAGAGCTGTTTTGGCATATCATAGATGTTGTTTGTCAGTTTGTGAGCTTGGATAGTATGTTCTCTATTATTTGAGATTAGAGATTGTTGTAAGGTAGTGAACCTTCCTTGGGATTGAGATCCTTGTTGTATATGAGTAGTGAGCTCTAGGTAGTGTGCCTGAATGCATGTGCATTCCCCTTTGTAATAATCCTAACAGGGTATAGTACCTTTTACTAAGTTTATTCATCTTGTGGGTTCCATCCCCACTGTGGTTTTTCCCCTAACAGGATTTCCAAGTCAAAAATATTGGTGTTATGTGTTGGTTACTATATGTTGATCTTGCTTTCATTTATATCATTCAAATATTATGAGTTGGTTAAAGTTTGTTGATATTATGACACAACTGATTCACCCCTCTCCATCAGTTGTGTGTGTTCTCCTTAAGGTCTAACAATTCAAATCATTAAGATCATTATTACAAGTTTGTGGTAGAAACAAAACAAACAATAAGTGTATATACATGATTTTGTCTAAGATTTGAGGTTCATTTCAGATATTTTCTTCTACATTGTGCTCCACCATGGATGCTTTGGGTCCATGATTTTCCATGCCTACCTTTGAGGTATTTTGTGATTGGTTGACATGTGAGCAATCCAATCTCACATAGTTGGATTCTCTTCTAGGATCAAAGAAACAAGCATTGGTAGCTCATATATCTCTGGGGAAGCAAAAGCAGAAAGAGAAGCCACATAACACATAGCCTAGAAAGGATTCCAATTCTCAACACACCTCTAGCCCGCCTTCTCATAAGGGGGAAGAATCGAAGAAATAAATAGCTAAGTGTGATTATTGTAAAAATCCAAATCGTGATGAGTCTCATTGCTATGACAAGATAGATGGATACACAAAATGGGTTTCAAATTTGATAGCTTTTCTTATGAAGAGAAATATTACTATTCCTTCTTCTACTTCTCATAGGTCTTCTTCTTCATCGTCATTTTAGATAGATGGACATGACAAAGGAAAGGGTCATCCATAGATGGCGACTAGATTCAAGTGCTTTACACCATATGACACATTCTCAAGATTTATTCTCATCTTTGGAGGCTTCTCCTACCCCACACATTTTGATGGGGAACAACATTGTTATGACTATATGTGGGAAAGGTTCTATTGACATTGATGATGCTTCATGCAATGATATACTATGTGTTCCATCTTTGTCCTCTAACCTTCTCTCTATCTATCATATTAATCATAATGGGATACAAAAGACAATTTAGTTCATATGGGATTTAGTGCACATCAGAGATAGTGAGACAAGCAATATTGTTGCAACATGGATAGTTGATCATTCTTCCCACTTGTGCTCCTTCTCTCATTTTGGCACACCATCTCAACTTTTAGAGACTCTCTCTCTTTCTTCACAAGAGCCTGTTGAGGTGAATTTAGGCCACTTGAACTTATGTGTTGTTCCTAAGACCAGTGTTGTGACTTCTAAACCTCCACCTCCTATGAAGTTTGCATCTGTTCAACAAGATTCATCTTCATTTTTGCCTAACATTGTAGCTCCATGCATCCAGCCACCTAGTGTAGTTATTGAGGACATATCAAAGGACATTCATATCCTCTCTGATGACAAATTCAGCACATCTATTATCCCACCTTCATTAGAGATTCCATTGCAAGATTCTCATACGTTATCCTTTGAGCATCATCCAGGCCTTCAGTTTCACCTCATACTCAAGGGTTTCCTCTTCTTTGTTCATTGCCTTTGTTTCTTCCACATTGGAGTCACATTGGTCTAATCATCAACATAGGGGTTCTATCATTTTGGGGGGCTTTAGAGTCTCGATCCTATTTCCTAGAGGGGTTGGTTGTACTTATGGTCTTGAGAGAGTCTTTTGAGACATTGCATTTGTACCCTTTTTCCATCTCTTTAAGAGAGGAGTTTTTTCCCATTAGGTTTTCTCCTTTTTCTCCACTTTACAGAGATTTGGTTGTGATTGGTTGCCTCATCAAGCCTTGTTGCCAGGATCCAATTTTTCATTCTTGCATGTAGTTGCATTCATGCACTTAGACTTTTAGCTACTCCCTAAGTTTATCTTAAGGGGGGGGGGGGGGGAAGGTTATTTAACTTAATTAATTTAATNCTTAAGGGGGGGGGGGGGTGAAGGTTATTTAACTTAATTAATTTAATCATGTTGATTAATTAATTAATTAAGTCAACTTTTTTTTTTTTTACTTTGGCTAAATTTAGGAACCTTTTAAAGCATGTAATAATTTTGTAGACGTCCAATAATATTAATTTAATTATTAATTCCCCTTTATTCATCTAACTATTTAATTTAATCAATTAAATAGTTTCATCCTTAGTATTTACATACAGTCTAAATACTATCCTAATGTCTTTTATTTAAATACATTTCCTCAAAATTCCCCTTTTAATAAATTTATATTTATTAAAATCCTCCATATTCCTAATTCCTCTAAACCAAGATTAAATTCAAATCTAACTTGAATATTTAATCTAAGCTTAGCCCAAAGACCTATTAATCCTACCTAGAGGCCTACTCTACTCCTACCCTGCCCTACCTATTCCTCTTAATGAACCTACTCCCCCACTTAAGAACACACTAATCACACTTAAGATGTAATTTCTAACTATTTTATCACTAATGAAGTGCTCACACATGTGTGAGCAACTCCTCCCAAGAGAGCCACCCAACTCTCTTAAATGCTCTTACAACCTTGTCTCCCACTCCTTTCTCCAAGGTTGCTCACACACGTGTGAGAAAATTGTAGACCTCATGGCAAGACATGTTGTTAATTAGTGCCAAAACACTTAGTCATTCATATGGTTATAGTGTTGACTGAGCCAGTAGCTTGAAGTGTTACCTGAGCTAAGTAGTTGCAGTGTCGACCGAGTAGTTAGTTCCAAGCAATGTCACCTGAGTCACCAGTGTTACTCGAGTTTCATACCATCTCTGAGTGATCAATATGGCCCGAGCACCTAGTTTCAACCAAGTGCCAAAGCTGCCGGTTCATTGTATTGCCCGAGTGTCAGTATATCACCTGAGTGGATTACTGGACCCGAGTATCAGCATTGGGCCGACTTAGTTAATATTTTTTGATACTATTTAATATAAGTGTAGCCAACTTATGGAGGTAATTGATTTAGATAAGTATATATGTAAGACACTTTGTTTATCCATATAGAGAATCATTATAACAACTACATTGAATATATGTATAGATGTGAATATGAAGAGGCAAATTGATTAGAAGGCTACAATAGTATAAGGAACAACAGAGACTCATCTATCACATTCAGATGATCAGTATTACTTCAAAGGATCTTATTTATCAAATCAAATTTGCATAACAAATCATTCACTGATTCATCCTAACAGGTGTATCAGTCAAAATTCTTTAACCAGGTGGACTTAACAGTCCTTCACAAATCTCCTAATAGAGTGCATACTTAATTGTATTGTATAAATCCTTTCACAAGGTGTACCTAATAGTCTTTATTTCTCCTAATAGGGCAGGCCATCAAAAGTGGTCAATTGTAAGCCTTAACCGGCCAACTTTATTACTCCAGTTCTAAAGCTTGTGGGTATCATCCCCACCCCAGTTTTACTTTCTATTTGGAAGGTTTCTGGGTCACCATAGCTTGAGTCAAGTATTATAAATGTTTATGACTTTTCTGTTCCATGCATGCAATTGGATTAGTCAATCTATTAAAGGATTAAAGTGAAGAATTTTTATTGGTTCCTGATTCACACCCCCCCCCTTCTCAGTCACCTAGACTACAATATATTTCCAATAATTGGTATTAGAGAAAAGGTTATCTTATAAGAATTTTAACAACTTGAGAAAAGATCAAAGGTAATGGAAATATATAGTCTAGAGAAAGCCATTGAAAATGAAAAGATATATCTACAAGTGGCCATGGATCAAATCAGAAAACTCAAGGAGCAACTCTCTCTTTCCCTGAAAAGAAGAAAAGAATTAGCAGTGCAAATGAATGACAAAAGTTACATAGAAGAAAGAATTGAAGATTTATGCAAAGAAAGAAGTTATAAAGAAGCTAATGTAGCCATTGAAGACCTACTTGCAAAGAATCTCACTTTACATGAAGAAGTCAGAAAGTTGAAGAGAGAACAAGAAATTCATTCAGTCAGATTATGTGAAGTCATGGAACAAAAGAACCAAGCAGAAAATTACAGATATATGGAACAAGAAGATAAGAGATTGCTAAGTACAAGATTAGAAGAAAAAGAAAATGAAATCCATCATTTGTCACTTCAGCAAGCAGATATGATAAATCAACTCGATAGTATAAATCAAGAAGTTATCAATTTGAGGACTGAAAATCAAAGACTGCAGAATGATCTCAATACTAAAAAGCAAACCAATGAGAGTATGATGAATTCACAAGAAAGAATGAATTAGTTGATAGAACAAACTCAATTAAGACATCATGGAAACACTATGTAGACACCCTAAAATGGACAGGCTTGCAACTTTACATTAAAACCCTAATTTTCATTTATTAATTAATGGTTTCTTAATCATTAATTAATCATCTATTTTCTTCTAAATTCATCTTTCTCAAATCATCTAATCCAATTCTCAACATTAATTAAATAATTAATTTTATTTAATTAATTAAGCTTTAATTGATTAAATTACCATTATTTAATTAATTAAACTCAATTTCCTATAGTTTACATCCAATTATTTAAACTTACTAATTTATTCTTCCAATTAAATTAATTTCAATTAAATTAATTTAATTTCATCAAATAAAGCAATTCTTAATTAAAAAGAATTCAATTATCTCACATGTTGAAAACAA
>MU225078.1:1784284-1796865 GCA_018584345.1 Thuja plicata
TTATTGCTTGCGTTTTGATTATTCGTTTAGTAGTTATTGCTTAATAGATTTGCATGCACTTGTGAACCTTGGCTACTAACCCCAGCCCTTGGAAAGCTGTGGGAAACCGGAGAGAGAGGCGTACACACTAGATTAGGTTATACTAAACAAGGTGAGTCCTCACAACAAGGAGCTCAAAAGAACAAGAAACCTACATGTAATCATTGTGGTAAGTTAGGGCATACATCAAATAAGTGTTGGAGCAATGGGAAGTCAAAGTTTAATGGTAAGTTCTACAGTTGCAAAAAACATGGACATAGGGCAAGTGAATGCATTGAAAAACCTAAGTTTGAAGGTAAATGTTTCAATTGTAACAAACAAGGTCATAAGTCTTCCGAGTGTAGAACTAAGAAGTGGAACCCTACTGAACAATTAGCTAAGGCAATTTTTGGTTGGGATTACAACACATGGTATAGATGTTGTCATTATGGTGAGTATGGGCACATTGGTGCAAATTGTGCAAAGACTCACCTCAGAAAAAGGAATCCTACTAAGAGATGTTATGTGTGTAAACAACTCGGTCATCTAATCAAGAATTGTATGAATAGAGAAAAGTGGATACTGGTTTTGAGAAAGGCAAAACAAAAGTGTCTGAAATCAAACTTAGATGAGTCGGTAGTGGGTAAGAAAGTCTCCTGAGAATTCAAACCAAAACAATGAAGGAACAAATGGCACCCAAAATGGTGAATTGGGTGGATCCACCATCTCTAAATAAAGATGCAAGGAGATAACTGGAACTGTGCATAGAAGCCATCATACATCAGTTCTAGATATGCTAGCAAGTCCAAATCTACATATTGATGCACTGGGACACATTATGGTTCTAACCGAGTCAGGATCTTAGTTACAACCGAGTTACTCAGGCTTAACCAAGTTAAGTCGGTTCGTATAGTTTCAAAGATGCGAAGTTAGTTTTCGCCAAGCTTCTGAGTAAGCCTGGGAGAACTACCCAAGCTCTGACAGCTACTATGTACGGAGCATTTAATGAAAACTTTATGGTGAAATTTGTCATAAATGGTGAAATTGAAGGGTTATTGTTTACCAAGTTTTACAATTTGCAGAGAAATTAAGAGCTTTTAGCAATTTCTAAGCGACTTTGTGCTTGAAAGATTTAGTAACAACAAAGTTTCATCAATATTTTGAGCGTTATTGCATCTTCATCCAGCATTAAGGTCAAGAAGGGATATGAGATGTTAGTGAGGAATGTATTCTATGAACCACCAAAGATCAAACTTCATCCAACGATTATAGAGGAGACAAATCCAATGGGAGCCCATTCCCAAATTCCTCCTAATGTACTGTTATTTCATGACATTCAAAGTTTATATCATTGCACCATTCAACAACTAGGCACATTGGAGATGAAAAAAGAATATGAGGCACTTTGTGTGGATGGAAACCTAAAACTGGAACACAAGCACCTCAAAGTCAAGGGTTTAACCCATATCTTGCATATGCCGAAGAATTTACAGATAAAGTGGATTAGGTTTATTTTGAGCCATGTTCACGACATGCATCTCTGGTTGGAGCAACCCATGAAGATCACTAAGATGATGGTACACTGAGTGATAGGATACCCATTGCTTGAAAAACCTAAAGCAACTAAAACCCTACCTCGAGATGATCTAGCTAAGAAGACTCTTGCCGAGAGGGATGGAAGAGGCATGAAGTTGAATGGAGTCACTAACATGGAGCTAAAGTTTGAAATTTAATTGTGCATAAGATATACACTTTGAGCCGACCAAACAGTGTTCCATGTGAGGCTATGGACTTGGCATACAAAGTGGTGAAGAACAATCTATCATTCGATCTTGCTGAGTTGCAGCTCATCCAACTGAGCAAAAACATGGAGAGTATCCAAGCATCTAAGACCAATCCGTGTAAGTTTGGTTCACTCTTGGCCTGCTTATTCTTTTATGTTCAAAAGTTTTTCCCTTCTAAAGGCATAGTTGTATGGAAAAAGGATAGGCCTATAGTTTATCAAATAAATGAGTTCATAGCAAAATTGGGAGATAATTTTGAAAGCATCATGGATGCTTACTTTGAAAGCTTCAAAGATAAAATGTAGAATATATTCAAAATTCCTAAACAATTGGTAGAAGAATATATGGATTACATATGTTTCCTATTTGACTATGACAAAGTATAAATCCAAGCAATCAAGCCTAGGGTTCCATGGGTGAAACATCTTGCATATGAGGTTAACATTGATGAGACTAGAGATATTATCGAGGCTCTTATAAAAGAGCCTATTGATCTTAAAGAACCATATTTTGGTACTTATGAAGAGGCTAAGGGTAGAATAACATTGGAAATAGAGATTCCCAAAATATTGAAGAGGGGAAGGAAGATAATTGAGAAGTTTAAAAAGAAATATGGCAAGCCATCAAACTCTCCTCCTTCGATCACTGAAAGAAAAGAGGATGACATAAAGGTAGAAGAAGAAGAACCTGAGAAAGAAGAGGAAGATGATGAACTATAACTAATTGAATTCTTGAAGATGTTAAGTTGATGATCACCAAGCTGCAAAAACTTAATGCAAGATATTAAATCAGTTAATGTATTGTATTGTCATTGATGTCAACTTGATATAATCTGATTGGTTATATATAAAGTGTCAAAGACTTCAGAGAACCAGAAAGATAAAGGTTATGCTTTCAGTAATGCATAAAAGATCAATATTCACTAAGTCACTAAAAAAACTGACGGGTAGTGCACCCCGACGGATAGAGAAACTCGAGAGGAAAGTCACAGTGATACCCGAGCAGAATCACAAGCATTATTGATGAGCAAAATCACAGTGTTACCTGATGGATAGACAACCCTGATGGAGATGCCCAAGGAGAACTAAAGTGTTGACTGAAGCTAATAAAGAGTTAAACACCGAAAATAACTAAAGTTTAGAAATGAAAAAAGACTTAGTTGGCAATAGCTAAAGAAGGAGTTAATTGGTTGTTAATATTGTTTTCATCGACAAGTTAAAAGCCAGAGATAAGGAAAGATTTAAAGTTGTTTTATTCCAGTTGTCAAAGAGAAATCTATAGGATAAAAATGAAGTAAAGCTTTAAAGAAAGATTGGCTAGAAATGTGGATCACACCAAGATCAAGAAAGTCAAGAACTGAGAAATGGTGAAATCATGTCTATAAAGAGACAAGCTAATTCATTGTGAATTAGGGGTGAATAGAATAAGAGGATGATGAAGAGAAATTGGTGAAGAACAACTTCATACAGTCCTGATCAATCAAGCTAAAGAACAAAGATAATTTTGTAGACACCAAGCAATAGAGAAGCACAACATCACTAAGAAGAAAGAAGTGGAGCAAAGGTATTAAAAAGATACATTGATCAGAAAGGTATTATGAACTTACAATAGATCTGAAAATCTGCAAAGTATAGTTGTATATGTGAATAGATCATTTACTATTTCAATTTAACCATTGGATCATAAAGTCTCTTAACCGAGCAAGACTTAACAATCCTTTATATATTGAGATAAATCCTAAGGAGTATCAAAAGGTTTGGTCATTAAGATAGCATAGATATGCCAGATACTAATTCACAAACTACACTGGGTTTGGTCATAAAAGATGGCATGGAGATGTCAGATACCAAGTGACGAACTATTATATTTAAATCCTCTAACAAGGTCACACCTAACAATGTGTTTGTAGCCTTTAACAGGGTTGGCTCTTCACTGGGCTCACTTCAGAAGAGTGAAAATTTTGGGTTACTTGTCCCAAGTGATTTTTCCCTTGACATGGTTTCCACGTTAAAAATCCATGTGTCAATGTGTTTATGAGTCATTACTTTAGTGTTTTGTATTACACATAACTAATCTGGATTGATCGGTATACACTAAGTTATTTACTGCATTTCAGTAAATGAAAGACTGCTAATTAGTAAACATTAAGAATAAGGTTAAACAGAGAACTCTGAGTAGTAGTTATTTGTTGAGATTATTTTAAGGCATTCATATCGTAGGACTGAAGATAACTAAAGACTTATAATTGTGGTAATAAGTTTTTGTGTTAATTTATTGGAATATTTTTTAGGCCACTGATTCACCCCCCCCTCCTCTCAGTTATTCTAACAATTGGTATCAGAGCTTGTGTGCTTAGAAGGAAGGTTTCAAGACCTAATATAAAGATCACAAGACGAGCAAACAAGATGTGCCCAAGTTGAACAAGGACAACTTTGCATCATGGAAAAGCAGAAAAAGACTCCACCTATCAGGTATTCAAAATGATGTTACTCAATACTTGGATACTGAATATGTTTTGCCTACGGGACCTTACACACTTGAGCAATTAAGAGAAAAAAATATGAGCATAATTCTATGATGATAGAACTTGCTTCCTCACTCTTCGATGCTGAATTTGAAGATGTCAAAACCTGCACCTTTGCAAAGAAAATGTGGGACAAATTGAAGCTGGTACATGGAGGAGATGCTAATGTACTAAGAGCTAAGGTAGAGAGCCTAAGGGGTAAATTTGATGACCTAAGAATGAGAGAATGAGAAAATATCACTTAGTACAGCTACAAAATAAAAGATGTAGTCAATGTTATCTGAGGAGTTGGAGGCATACTTGAAGAAGAGACAGTGGTAAGTAAAATCCTAAGAACCTTACTACATGTATATGTTATTAGAGTACCTGCTATACAAGAAATGAGAGTAGTAGAAAACAATAATGTCACTCTAGATAGCTTGGTTGGTAGACTAATTTTATTTGAGATGAATAACTTTGATAACAGTGTCTTACCATCTATTTAGTCTGCATTCAAATCTTCTTTGAAAATAAGTAAGTCAAGTCATAAACACACTATGAGAATGATAGTGAAAGTGATAGTGATGACCAAGATCTTGATGATATTGAAGCACTAATGGCTAGAAGATTGTAGAGAGGCAAAGGAAGATACAAAGAAAAATTACCACTTGTATGTTTTAATTGTAAAGAGATTGGATATTTTGTTGCTATATGTCCTAACAGAAGAAAAGATGACAGAAGTAATGACAGATCATATGAAAAGAAGTTTGATAGAAATGACAACAAATATTACCAGAGAAACTGACAATCTGACAAAAGAGATACCCAAGACTACAAGGACAAAGGGAAGAAAGCTTGTTACCTAGCTGAGAATAGAGATGGAGATACTGACATCGAATCAGATGAAGAAATTGAGATGGTATTTGTGGCCATGAAGGATGATTCAGACGAAGAAGAAAGGTATGTAGAGACTGCACTCATACCTAAGGTTGGTAAGAATGATGTCTATATTATAGATAGTGGATGCACTCACCACATGACCGGTGATAAACAAAAGTTTGAAAATTTTGAGTGCTATTATGGTGGATCAGTAAGAATGGGTAATGACACACCTTGTCCAATTGAAGGTAAAGAAACTATAATGTTGAATAACCTGATCAAATGTGAAAATGCATACTGGGTAAAAGGACTTAACAATAATTCATTGAGTATTTCACAGCTGAATAACACAGGTCACCAAGTAGCATTTGAAAATAAAAAGGCAAAGATCTTTAATGAAGCAAGAAGGTTGATTGGAACTGGTGAACAAACAAAAGGTGACCTATTCTATCTTGATGATATAAACACTACTTGTTTAATGGCTAGAAACCAAGATACATGTTTGTGGCATAAAATATTATGTTAAGTGAATTTTGACAACATGATTAAGATAAGAAATTAAAGGAAAGTAAGAGGCTTACCGAGCATGTCAAAGCCTGAGCATATCATGTGTAGGAATTGTAAGAAAGGTAAGATGACAAAGTCTAGTTTCAAGAGAAAAACACATACATATAATGCTATTATAGAATTATTCCATACTGATCTATGTGGACCCATTAGAACAAAGAGTTACTATGGTGATAGATATTTCATTCTCTTTGTAGATGATTATTCTAGAATGATGATAGTTATGTTCTTAAAAGAAAAATCAGAAGCATTCAAGATGTTTAAATGGTATAAAACTATGGTAGAAAAACAAAGTGGTAAGGAATTGAAATGTTGAAGATTAGATAGAGGAGGAGAATTTGTTTATGATGAATTCACTAACTATTGCAATGAGCATGGAATTAAAAGACATGTTTCTGCACCAAGAACACCACAGCAAAATGGGATTGCTGAAAAGAGAAACAGATCCATTGTTGATTGTGAAAGAACACTGATAATAGAGAAAATCATCACTCAAACATTTTGGAGGGAAGCTGTCAGTACTACTGTTTACACATTAAACAAAGTACAATTGAAGAAAGACACAAAGAAGACACCCTATGAGCTATGGTATGGATACACATCCAATGTAAGTTACTTTAGAATTTTTGGTAGTTAATGTTATATTTTGAAAGATGATAGAAATGGAAAGCTTGACTCCAAAAGTGATGAAAGTATCTTTCTAGGGTATTCCACCAAGAGCAAGGCTTATAAATGTCTTAACAAGTCCTCTAACAAAATAATTGAAAGTGCAAATATCAGAATAGATTAATATGTAGAGAAAAATGATGAGGAAAGCATAAAAGAACCAAAAGACTACAATAGGTTTGTTTACACAAAAGAACGTGACACTCTACCTGAGCAACAGTGTATCACTCCCGAGCAATAGAACATTGCACCTGAGCATCAGGCTGCAAATACCAAAAATCAGGAAAATGATGTTCCAAGTGATGGAGATCATAATGAAGGTCAAGATGATGATCAGAATGATGAACAAAGAGATGAACCAATATTTTTCAAGTATGCTAGAAGACACCATCCATAGAACTAGATCATGAGAGACAAGAAGGATAGAATGAGAACAAGAAGTAAGTCACTGAACAGTAGATGTTTAATTTGTGATTTTGAGCCTAAATCTGTTAATACTGCACTTGAAAATGAATAATGGGTTAGTGCTATGAATGAGGAAATAGAATAGATTGAGAAGAAAATAACATGGACATTAGTACCAAGATTAGATGACAAGAATGTCATCGATACCAAATGGATATTCAGAAACAAGCTAAATGAGAATGAAGAAGTCATAAGAAACAAATCAAGATTAGTATGCAAGGGGTATGCACAAGAAGGTATTGACTATGGAGAAACCTTTGCACTCGTTGCTAGACTAGGAGTAATAATTTTACTTTCTTATGTTGCATTCAAAGGATTCAAGGTATACCAGATGGATGTCAAATCTGCATTCCTAAATGGAATACTAGAAGAAGGGGTATACATTGAACAACCAGAAGGTTTTATTGATCCTGACAAGAGAAACATGGTTTGTAGACTACACAAAGCCTTGTATGGATTGAAACAAGCACCTAGAGCCTAGTATGAAAGAATTCACTCCTATCTCATAAGCATTGGATTTGTAAGAATAAGTGAAAATGGCAATCTGTATTTAAAACAAGATAATGATGATAAAATTATAATTGCTGAAATATTTGTTGATGATATCATTTTGGGGGTAATGATATGTTATGTAAATCCTTTGCTAATGAAATGAGCAAAGAGTTTGAGATGTCGATGTTTGGGGAGATCAAATTCTTTTTTAGTCTACAGATTCTTCAACAAGATGCAGACTTATATATCATACAATCCAAATACATCAAGGAAGTGTTGAAGATATTCGAGATGGAAGAATCCAAACTAGTTAGAACACCTATGGCAACCAGATGTAAGCTGACAAAAGAAGGCAAATCAAATGAGGTAAATCAGACTCTATATAGATCAATGATTGGAAAACTAATGTATGTTGTTCATACTAGACTAGATATAGCACATGCAATTGGAATACTTGCAAGATTCTTTGCTAATCACACATGACTGTTGTCAAGAGAATTCTTAGATATCTAAAGAACACTGAGGACTATGGCTTATGGTATAAAAGAGAAGGCAAATTTTAGATTCAAGTCTATACAGATACTGATTGGGCTGGAAACTTAGATGACAAAAAGAGCACAACTAGAGGAGCATTCTTCATGGGTGGCATACTTGTCACATGGATCAGTAAGAAGCAAGGATGCATCTCACAATCTACTGCAGAAGCAGAATATGTGGCTACTGCTGCAAACTGCTCTAACATTGCATAGATCAAATAATTACTGGAAGGTATGAATATGAAGATTCTTGAACCAGTGATTGTCTATTGTGATAATACCAGTGTAATAAACATTTCTAAGAATCCAGCCATGCATGCTAAAGCTAAGCATATTGTTATCAAGTATCATACTTAAGAGAACAAGTGCAAGAGAAAGAGGTGATACTGGAATATGTTCAATCAAAGGAATAATTAGCTGACATATTCACAAATCCATTGCCTAAAGATACATTTGAGTACCTGAGAAAAAGACTAGGGGTCTAACCCTTGTCTATTGGTCAGTAAGCTGAGTAGGAGGCTGCATTAGCCTACACAAAATCAAAAGATCATTCATGTTGATGCAAGCAAAGAGATGGAATGCAAAGATACATTTGTACACATCAAGGTATATATATACACCAAACACTAGAGTCACTGTATTGTTGATGGATAGGGAAATTCAAGGAGTATATTATAAAAGGGAGACATGATATAACTTTGGCATGATCAATGTTTACTTTGGCATTGTTGTCAAAGGGAGAAAGTATCCAAAGAATTCAAAGGTAGAGAATATCCTGAAAAGATTCAAAGGAGAGATATTATATATACATATGAAATATCCATCAGAGGGAGAAAAGATATCCTAAGGGAGAGATGTAACCTGTAAGGGAGAGAATATCAAAAGGGAGAGATGACTTATTGTTGTCAAAAGAAAAAGAGATGATCAAGGAGAGGAACAATGAAAGGGAGAGACAAAAGTAGAGACAAAATCATAAGCTACTACATCTATCCAGTGAAGGGATTGAAGATTGAAGAGAAGCACTCAGCAAGAAACAAATCTAAGCTATATGAGCTTACCGAGAGCCAAACATTTGTATTGGTTATCGAACAATAAGATTGGTAGATTGATGATTTACAACTAATATATTTCATATTATATTAGTAATAATATATTATGATAATGTAGTGTGTTTCCATCAATGCCAAAGGGAGAGATTGATGAGCTATAACTGATTGAATGCTTGAAGATGTTAAGTTGATGATCACCAAGATGCAGAAAGTTAATGCAAGACATTAAATCAGTTAATGTATTGTATTTTCATTGATGTCAACTTGATATAATCTGATTGGTTATATACAAAGTGTCAAAGACTTCAAAGAACTAGAAAGATAAAGGTTATGCTTTCAGTAATGCATAAAAGATCAGTATTCACTAAGTGACTACAAACACCGATGCACAGTGCACCTCGACGGATAGAGAAACTCGAGAGGAAAGTCATAATGATACCTGAGCAGAATCACAAGCATTACCGACAAGAAGAATCACAAGCATTATCAACAAGTAGAATCACAGTGTTACCCGACTGACAGACAACCTCGACAGAGATGCCCGAGGAAAACTAAAGTGTTGACCGAAGCTAACAAAGAGTTAAACACCGAAAAGAACTCAAGTTCAGAAATGACAAAAGACTTAGCTAGCAATAGGTAAAGGAGTTAACTGGTTGTTAATATTGTTTTCATTGACAAGTTAAAAGATAGAGATAAGAGAAAGATTTAAAGCTATTTTATTCCAGTTGTCAAAGAGAAATCTATGAGATAAAACTAAAGTAAATCTTTAAAGCAAGATTGGATAGAATTGCGGATCACGCCAAGAATAAGAAATTCAAGAACTAAGAAATGGTGAAATCATGTCTACAAAGAGACAAGCTAATTCATTGTGAATTAGGGGTGAATAGAAGAAGAGGATGCTGAAGAGAAACTGGTGAAGAACAACTTCATACAGTCCTGATCAATCAAGCTAAAGAACAGAGATAATTCTGCGGACACCAAGCAACAAAGAAGCACAACATCACCAAGCAGAAATAACTGGAGCAAAGGTATTGAAAAGATACATTTATCATAAAGGTATTATGAGCTTACAATAGATCTAAAAATCTGCAAAGTATAGTTGTATATGTGAACAGATCATTTACTGTTTGAATTTAACCATTGGATCAGAAAGTCTCTTAACTAAGCAGGACTTAACAATCCTTTATATATTGAGATACATCCTAAGGAGTATCAAAAGGTTTGGTCATGAAGATAGCATAGAGATTCCAGATACCAATTGACAAACTACATTGGGTTTGGTCATAAAAGGTAGTATAGAGATGTCAGATATCAAGTGAGAAACTATTTATTTAAATCGTCTAACAAGGTCACACCTAACAGTGTGTTTGTAACTTTTAACAGGGTTGGCTCTTCACCGAGCTCACTTCAGAAGAGTGAAAATTTTGGGTTACCGCTCCCAAGTGGTTTTTCCCTTAACATGGTTTCCTTGTTAAAAATCCATGTGTCCATGTGTTTATGAGTCATTAATTTAGTGTTTTGCATTACACGTAACTAATCTGGATTGATCAGTATACACAAAGTTATTTATTGCATTTCGGTAAATGAAAGACTATGAATCAGTAAACAGTAAGAATAAGGTTAAATAGAGAACTCTGAGTAGTAGTTATTTGTTGAGATTATTTCAAGGCATTCATCTTGTATGATTGAAGATAACTAGAGGCTTATAATTATGGTAATAAGTTTTTGGGTTAATTTATTGGAATATTTTTGAGGCCACTGGTATAAGTTATTCTAACAGAAGAGGTAGAATCAGAGCCTCCTAAGAAGAAGAGGCTAGCCCCCAAGAAAACACCAAAGGCCTATACCACTGCCTTCACTAAAAGAAAACCCAGGAGGTCTAGAAGAAAACTGATATTGCCTAAAAAAGATGATGAAGAAGATACATTTACATTCAAGAAGCCACCACCTACCTTTGAGATGAAGGTTGAAGAATTGAAAGAAGGTACTGGTATTTTGAATCTTAGATCACTTAAGTATGCTCCCAGAACCAAGGATGAGCATAAGATGATTGAGGATTCATTAGTAGTGAAGATGGAAAGATGGAAGTGTGATCCATCTGAATTGAAAAGCCATATGAATTAAGACCTTCTCAAGGCAATCACCATTCATTGGAACATTGCAGTACAGATTGAGAGGGACATCAGAACACAAACCTTGAAGCAATTCATGCCTACATTGACTGATAAAGAGGTAAAAGATGCTATGTCTAAGTATGAAATTAATCAAACTCCAAGGTTTAGGACTTTTCAATTCTTGGGCAAGAAAATAGAGGATGTTGTGCAGACCACAACAAAGTTGTGGAAGTCACTTTTTGAAATCAAGGAAGAAGATAAGTCAGAGGAACAGTGTATAGACCCTTATGTACAGGGTAAAGATGAAGAACTACTTGAGGTACCGACCATTAAAGAATCTAATGTAGAGCAGATAGCAGTAGAAGTGATGGCATCTCTGCCCCAATCACCTATTCAGAGTATCTTATCTCTGATCATGGAAAAGATCACAGAGTCTACATCAAGTTTAGTGGGAACCGAGCATCAGGCTCTAGCTACTACTAGGCCAAGCCAGACCGAGTCACAGAAGGACACTGTGAATTTTTCAACAACAGATATTGATTCTACAGTTGGTGCATTAAAAGTTAATGACCTACTTCAACTAAACACTGAGGATAAGGATGATGATGGAAAAGGTAAGTAAATCATTCCTTCTCCTAATCCCCAGGTCAAAGGTAAAGAAAAGGAAACAATTACTGATGAAGTTTACCTTGAGGAAGACATTGTGATTCCTAATTGGGATCTTTCTAGCCTGACAGCCGAGCAGATCAATATCCTTGGGGAGCTATGGAAGAAAAGAGCCAAACAACAGAAGCTCCGAGCTAAGAAGAAAAGGAACAAAGTGCTACAGGACATCAAAGGTATATTCCTTGACTCACTAGAGATTGAAGTCAATGAGGAAGACTCTATAATGGACCAACTTTTTGACATAATTCACAAGTTTTTTGTTTTTCATGCCAAGAATCAAGAATCAAGAAACAATGAATATCATGTCTATATAAGAGAGAAGATGAATTAATTTTCGTATTACATTCACGTAAAAGGGATTAAGGAGAGTGAATAGAAAAAGGATGTTGAAGAGAAACTGATGAAGAAGAACTTCATATAGTCTTGATCAATCAAGTTGAAGGAGAGCTAAATAATTCTGTAGACACCGACGAATAGTGAAGCACAGCATCACAGAGCAGAAAGTGTGGAGCACAAAGAATCAAATTGATACATTGATCAGAGAGGTAATGTAATTAAATAGATCTGAAAATCTGCAATTCAAAGTTGCATTAGAAATAGGTCATAGTGTTTTATTTTAACCATTGAAGCATCAAGTCTTTTAACAGAGCAGGACTTAACAGTCTTCTATATATTGAGGTACATCCCAAGGAGTGCCAAAAAGGTTGATTCATGAAAGTAGCATTGGATTTTCCCGATACCTATTAACAGTCTAAGAAGGAGGCTAATTCAAGGATGGTAGCAATAGATGCCCGATACTAAGTGACAACCTCTATGTATAAAATCCTCTAACAAGGTTGCAC
>MU225078.1:1803355-1830751 GCA_018584345.1 Thuja plicata
GAAATGAGAGCAGTAGCAAACAATACAGTTACTCTTGATAGTTTAATTGGTAGACTGATTTCATTTGAGATGAATAACTTTGATAATAGTGTCTTACCAAACTTAGAGTCTACATTTAAGTCTTCTAGAAGAATAAGCAAATCAATTCATAGACACACATCTAGAAGAGATAGTGAAAATGAAAGTGAAAATGAAGAAGAAGATCTAGATGAAATAGAAGCACTTATGGCTAGAAGAATGCAGAGAGGCAAAGGTAAATACAAAGGCAAGTTACCACTTGTATGTTTTAATTGTAAATAGATTGGACACTTTGCTGCAAGATGTCCTAATAGAAGAAAAGATGACAGAAGTAATGACAGATCTTTTGAGAAGAAATATGACAGAGGTGATAACAAAGATTACAGAGGTTACCAACAATCATAAAGAAGAGATACTCAAGACTACAAGGACAAAGGCAAGAAGGCTAGTTGCCTAGCTGCTTGCAAAGATGAAGATACTAACACCGAACCTAATGAAGACATCGAGATGGTATTTGTAGCTATGAAGGATAATTCAGATGAAGATGAAAGGTATGCAAAAAAATGCACTCATATCTAAGGTTAGCAAGAATGACATCCAGATTATAGATAGTGGCTGCACTCACCACATGACCGGTGACAAAGAAAAGTTTAACACTTTTGAGTGTTATAATGGTGGTACAGTAAGAATGGGTAATGATACACCTTGTCCAGTTGAAGGTAAAGGAACAATAATGCTGAATAACCTGATTAAATGTGAAAATGCTTATTGGGTAAAAGGATTGAATTATAATTTGTTGAATGTTTCTCAACTAAATAATTTAGGACACAGAGTAGCATTTGAGAATAAGAAGGCAAAGATCTTCAATGAATCAGGAAGACTAATTGGTACCGATGAACATACCAAAGGTAACTTATTCTATCTGAATGATACTAACACCACTTGCTTAATGACTAGAAACAAAGACACATGGTTGTGGCACAAAAAATTGTGTCATGTAAATTTTGACAACATGATGAAAATAAGCAGAAGGAGAAATGTAAGAGGCTTACCGATGATGACTAAGTGAGACAACATCATGTGCAAGAATTGTCAAAAAGGTAAAATGACTAAGTCTAGTTTCAAAAGTAAAACCCATACATCTGATGACATTCTAGAATTAGTCCATACTGATTTATGTGGACCAATAAGAAAAAAGAGTTATTATAGAGATAGATATTTTATTCTCTTTGTTGATGATTACTCTAGAATGATGATAGTCATGTTTCTTAAAGATAAATCTAAAGCATTCAAGATATTTAAATGGTATAAGGATATGGTAGAGAAACAAAGTGGTAAGGATCTCAAATGTTTGAGATCAGATAGAGGAGGAGAATTTATATCAAATGAATTCACTAATTTCTGTAATGAGCATGGTATAAAAAGACAGGTTTCTGCACCAAGAATACCACAGCAAAATGGGATTGCTGAGAGAAGGAACAGATCAATAGTTGATTGTGCTAGAATACTAATGATAGAGAAAGGCATCACCCAAATCTTTTGGAGGGAAGTTGTCAGTACTATTGTCTACACACTTAATAGAGTACAATTGAAGAAGGACACAAAGAAGACACCTTATGAGCTATGGTATGGTAAAACACCCAATGTAAGTTACTTCAAAATCTTTGGTAGTCAATGTTATGTCTTAAAGGATGATAGAAATGGAAAGCTTGATGCCAAGAGTGATGAAGGTAATTTTCTAGGGTATTCTACCAAGAGAAAAGCTTATAAATGTCTCATCAAGGCTTCTAACAAAATTGTTGAGAGTGCAAATGTAAAAATAGATGAATTTGCAGAAAAGAATGAGCTGGAAAGCACAAAAGAACTAGAGGACAAAAACAAGTTTGTATACTGTGAAGAACTCAAAACTCTACCTGAGCAACAGTGCTTAATTCCAGAACATCAGAATGTTGCAACCGATGGTCAGACTACTGCTACCAACGATCAGGATAATAATTAGAATAATGTGCAAGGTGATGGAGAATAGAATGAAGAACAAAATAATGATCAAGATGATACACAAAGAGTTGTACCTGTACTTGTAAGATATGTAAGAAGAAACCATTAAGAGATCCAGATCATAGGAGATAAGAAAGCTGGTACAAGAACAAGAAGTAAGTCTTTAAACTCAAATTGTTTAATTTGTGAGTTTGAGCCAAAATCTGTCAATACTACACTAGATAATGAGGAATGGATAAGTGCTATGAATGATGAAATTGAACAGATTAAGACGAACAAGACATGGTCACTTGTGTCAAGACCATATGACAAGAATGTCACTGGTACAAAATGGATATTCAGGAATAAGATGAACAAGAATGGAGAAGTCACAAGAAACAAAGTAAGACTAGTATGCAAGGGGTATGCATAAGAAGAAGGTATAGGCTATGGAGAGACCTTTGCACCCATTGCTAGGCTAGAGGGAGTAAGAATATTGCTTTCTTATGCTGCATCCAAAGGATTCAAAGTATATCAAATGGATGTCAAGTCAGCATTCCTAAATGGAATACTTGAAGAAGAGGTATACATTGAGCAACCAAAAGGGTTTGTCAATCCAGACAAGACAAACATGGTATGTAGACTTCACAAAGCCTTGTATGGATTGGAAAAAGCTCCTAGAGCCTGGTATGAATGACTTCATTCCTATCTTATAAGTATTGGATTTGTAAGGACTAGTGAAAACAATAATCTTTATTTGAAGGAAGATACTGATGCTAACACATTGATTGTTGAAATATTTGTTGATGACATCATATTTGGAGGCAATGATATGCTATGCAAATCATTTGCTAATGAGATGAGAAAAGAGTTTGAGATCTCTATGTTTAGAGAGATCAAGTTCTTTCTTGGTCTACAAATCATTCAACAAAGTGAAGGTATTTTCATTACACAGTCCAAATACATCAAAGAGGTCCTGAAAATATTCAAGATGGAAGATTACAAACTAGTTGGAACACCGATGGCTACTGGATGTAAGTTAACAAAGGAGGACAAGACAACAAAGGTAAAACAAACTTTGTATAGATCAATGATTGGAAAACTCATGTATGTTGTACACACTAGACCAGATATTGCACATGCAGTAGGAATTGTTGCTAGATTTTCTGCTAACCCCAGGGAATCACATATGACTGCTGTGAAAAGAATTCTAAGATATCTAAAGAATAATAAGGAATTTGTCTTATGGTATAGAAGAGAAGGCAAATTTGAACTTAAGGTGTTTACCAATGCTTATTGGGCTAGAAATCTTGATAACCAGAAGACCACAACTGGAGGAGCATTCTTTATGGGTGACAGACTTGCCACATGGATTAACAATAAGCAAGGATGCATCTCTCAGCCTACTGTAGAAGTAGAATATGTTGTTGCTGCCACAAATTGCTCAAATATTGCATGGATCAAACAGTTACCGGAAGGTATGAACATGAAGATCTTAGAACCAGTAATTATTTATTGTGATAACACTAGTGCAATAAACATTTCCAAGAATCCAGTCATGCATTCCAAGACTAAACACATTGCCATCAAGTATCATTATTTGAGACAACAAGTTCAAGAAAAGGAGGTGATACTTGAGTATGTACAATCAAAAGAACAATTGGCTGATATCTTCACCAAGCCACTGCCCAAGGATACATTTGAGTACTTGAGAAAGAGACTAGAGGTCAAACCCTTATCTACCAGTCAGTAATATGACTGAAGGCTGCATCAGCCTACATATTATCATAATATCATACATGTTGATGCAAGCAAAAATATGAATCTCAAAGATACATCTATATACAAACAGGTATATACTAGAACCGAGCACCATAACATATTGTTGTATTGTTGATGGATAAGGGAAATTCAAGGAATATATTATGGATAGGATAAAAATGATTGCTTGACATGAATGTCAGATATTTGTAAAATATTTGTTTGGCATTACTGTCAAAGGGAGAGAGATTATCCATATTATCACATTCTTTCAAAAAAAAGGGGGGGAGAGAGATTATACATTATTAGATTACTCCAACAAAAAAAGATTATATCCAAAGGGAGAGAAAGTTGTATAAAAGATTACACAAAGGGAGAGTTGCTGAAAAGAGAAAAAGACATCACATAAGAGAGAACAGTCATAGGAGAAAAATTGACACAAGAAGAAAAATCAACACATCAGAAATCAAATAGCTGCAAGAATCAAATCTAAGCTAAAACAGAGCTTACCAGAGTTCAAACATTTATTGGTTATCAAACAAAAAGATTGGTAGTTTGATGAATCTCAACTGTTGTATTAGAAATAGTATAGTGTGATAATATAGTATGTTTCCATCAATGCCAAAGGGAGAGATTGATGACATGTAACTGATTGAATGTTTGATAATGTTAAGTTGAAGATAATGCAAATCATTAAATCAGTTAATGGTTTGTATTGTCATTGATGTCAACTTGATATCATCTATGTGGTCATGTACATAGTGCCAAAGAATTCAGAGAATCAATAGAACAAAGGTTATGCTTTCAGCAATGCATAAATGTCAAGTATTCACTAAGTGACAGATAACACTGACAGAGTGCACACCATCGGTAAAGGCAAAGGAGAAAATTCACAGTGATACTCGGTGAGCAGAAGACAGTGTTGCCCTACGAAGCAAAACCATAGGATGCCTGACGAGCTGAAAACAGAGTTGCCTGATGAGTAAAAATCTAATGATGCTCGATGGATGGAGATCCCAAAGCTAATTGGAGTCATGTCAACGGAACTATCCGTTGTCACCGACAACTAACTGAAGAATTGACCGATGGAACAGAGAGTTCAGAAAATGACAAAATATCTAGCTGGCAAGAGCTATAGATAGACTTAACTGGTTGTTTTCTTTGTTTTATTTTATCAGAGTTAAGTAATTGGTTTAAAGAAGATTTGTACAGTTGGCAAGAAGATAACTACGAGATAAATCAGGAGTTATGCTTTAAATCAAATTGGCTGGATTGTTTTTCATGCCAAGAATCAAGAATCAAGAAACAGTGAATATCATGTCTATATAAGAGACAAGCTTAATTCATTTTTGTATCACATTCACGGAAAAGGGATTAAGGGGAGTGAATAGAAAGAGGATGTTGAAGAGAAACTAATGAAGAAGAACTTCATACAGTCCTGATCAATCAAGCTGAATGAGAGCTAAAGAATTCTGCAGACACCGACGAATAGTGAAGCACAACATCATAGAGCAGAAAGTGTGGAGCACAAAGAATTGAATTGATACATTGATCAGAGAAGTAATGTACTTAAATAGATCTGAAAATCTGCAATTCAAAGTTGCATTAGAAACAAGTCATAGTATTTCAATTTAACCATTGAAGCATCAAGTCTCTTAACAGAGAAGGACTTAACAGTCTTCTATATATTGAGGTACATCCCAAGGAGTGCCAAAAAGGTTAATTCATGAAAGTAGCATTGGATTTGCCCGATACCTATTGACAGTCTAAGAAGGAGGCTGATTCAAGGATGGTAGTAATAGATGACCGATACTAAGTGACAACCTCTATGTATAAAATCCTCTAACAAGGTCGCACTTAACAGTGTGTTTGTAACATTTAACAGGGTTGGATCCTAACATGGCTCACTTAAGAAGAGTGAAAATTTGGGGTACTGGTCCCAGTGGTTTTTCCCTTAACAGGGCTTCCACATTAAAAATTCATATGTTATATGTGTATGATTCATTTCTTTATTTTTTTGTATCTGACATAGTTAACACTAGGTTGATCGGTATACTCTGCTTATTTACTGAGTTTCGGTAAATAGTTATACTACTTATCGGTAATCAAGGAGAATAAGGACTGACAAGGAAAACTGACAGACAGTTATTCATTATAAGTATTTCATGGCATGCATCTTGTAGGGACTCAATAATCTTAGGTTTATTTGATTGGTGGTTAATGTTTGAAGGATAAATTTTTAAGGCCACTGATTCACCCCCCCCCCCCTCTCAGTTATTACTAACATAATCACGATCTTAGTGGTCAGGAGAAATTATTGTAGAAGGCAGAGAGAAAATTTGAGAATAAAGTTCTAGAGAATGTTGCAGGTAAGATTGAAATAGATCAAGTGAAGCTATCCACCATTATCAGCTCTCTAGAAACCACTATGAATAGTTTTTTGGCATTATTTGTAAATTTGAGTGACACATCAAACTTTACCATGGAAATAAAGAACAAGCTGACAAAGATTGACAATGATTTGAAGGCAAGTGCAAACCAGTTGGCACTTGATCCAAGTTCAAGCTTAGCACATTTTATTAAGATTAAGTATCTGACTGATCTGTAGGTAGAGCTACTGAGGGAAGAAGGAAGAACAAGGGAATCCCTATCAGCTATACAGAGCCAACTCCTTCCTCATATGGATGTCATGCAAAAACATAATGCTCATGCAAAGACACTCATCCATGATAACCATTTTTTAGTTGCAGAGCTTATGATGGAGTTGTCTGCAGAAATTCAGATTGAGTTGCACATCCTAAAGGTGTTGCAAGGCAATTGGGACAAGACTTTGTCTCAAATTTTGAGGGTACATAGTGATTTCCTTTCATATTTTGGTATTACCTTGTAGATATGATTTTTGGAATTTGTGTCAAAAACAAGGGGGAAAGATAGAATATATGTTTATATAAATGAGGAAATACATGTACAGAGAAGAAGGAAAAAATATATAGCAGAGTTTCAAAAACAATTTTGAAAAATAAAAAATAGAGTCAGTTGCAACCGAGTTGCAGAGCAGTATTCAAAACTGAGCAAGGACCCGAGCACATGGAAATGGGTAGTTTTGACTTATCATTTTGTTTGATCAAATTTTTTGGTATGATAAGTGTTTTTGTCACTAATGCCAGAGGGGGAGATTGTAGACCTTATGGAAAGGCATGTTGTCAATTAGTGCCAAAGCACTTAGTCATTCATATGGTTATAGTGTTGACCAAGCCAGCAACTTGAAGTGTTACCTGAGCTAAGCAGTTGCAGTGTCAACCGAGCAATTAGTTCCAAGTAGTGTTACCAGAGTTGCATACCATCTTCGAGTGATAATTGTGGCTCGAGCATCCAATGTCAACCGAGTGCTAGAATTGCCAGTTCACTATATTGCCCGAGTGTTAGTATATCACTCGAGTGGATTACTGGACCTGAGTATCAGCATTGGGCTGACTTAGTTAATATTGTTTGATACTATTTAATATAAGTGTAGCCAACTTATGGAGGTAATTGATTTGGATAAGTATATATGTAAGACACTTTGTTTATCCAAATAGAGAATCATTATAACAACTACATTGAATATATGTGTGGATGTGAATATGAAGAGGCAGATTGATTAGAAGGCTACAACAGTATAAGGAACAATAGAGACTCATCTATCACATTCAAGTGATCAATATTACTTTAAAGGATCTTGTTCAACAAATTAGAGTTCCATAATAGATCATTCACTGGTTCATCCTAACAGGTGTATCAGTCAAAATCCTTTAACCGAGTGGACTTAACAGTCCTTCACAAATATCCTAACAGAGCGCATACTTAATTGTATTATATAAATCCTTTCACAAGGTGGACCTAACAGTCCTTATTACTCCTAACAAGGCATGCCATCAGAAGTGGTCAATTGTAATCCTTAATTGACCAACTTTATTACTCCATTTCTAAAGCTTGTTGGTATCATCCCCACCCTAGTTTTACTTTCTATTTGGAAGGTTTCTGGGTCACCATATCTTGTGTCAAGTATTATGAATGTTTATTAATTTTCTATTCCATGCATGCGATAAGATTAGTCAATCTAATAAAGGATTAAAGTGAAGAAGTTTTATTGGTTCCTGATTCACCCCCCCCCCCCCTCTCAGTCACCTANTTCCTGATTCCCCCCCCCCCCCCCTCTCAGTCACCTAGCCTATAATATATTTCCAACACCTTGAGCCTCAAAAAGCATTTAATGCTTAAAATGACTCCTTCATTAAGCCTATGTGTCTTGTATGTGGCTCTTATAAGGATGCCACATAGGTTCCACCTCATCCAATCCTTTCTCCTCCCTCCAAAAATCTATAAATAGAGGTCTTCTCCTCTCACATTTGCATTGTTATTATGCTATTTTAGTTTTAGAATTTATACTAGTTTCATGCTTTCTTTCTTAGTTTCTTGCTTAAATCATTTAGGGATCACATGCTAGGATAATTTCGTGAATGAACTTAGTTTCTTTTCATTGTATTTTGCATATCATCTCATAGCCAAACCATCATCTTGAGGAGGTTTTTGAGACTAGTTTTTCATACTAGTTCTTGAAATCTATCTTCTCCCATCAATCTTGCATTTATACTTGCATTGCATTGGGGATTCTACCATCTTGTATTTGAGAGAGCACATCCACATCCAATCCTTAGAGCATATCCAAACAAGTAAAATAGGGTGCACCACTTATTTTTTAGCTCAATATGACGTTATTAGGAGCTCTTAGTTGTTTGCATGCTATTTCATAATTTGAATCATTTTTATGTACTAAGCCACTAATCTTTCATGTTTTAGCTTTCTCCCAAGAGGTATAAGATTTCCTCATACACATTTTGGCATGCCCAGTGGGACCCACATACCTAAATCTTTCTTGAAACTTCTTTTATCTCCTTGCATTTTCACCAAACTCTCAGATCGGCGTCTTCGTTGTTACGCAGAGGTGTCTGTGCATCCATCGTTCAACATCTACACTGAATTGATGTATCCATTGGGAAACCTCTATTTCCCAAACTTGGTCCATAATATTGTTTCTTGTAGGGTTTTTTAGTGTTTTCCGTCATTTTCTAGAAACATAGCATTTTGTTTTCTGTCAGAAGTCAATTTAACAAGGGGTCCTAATGCTAAATTTTCTAAAAAACAAATTATTAAGGCAAATACATTAAAACATCTTATGTTTAACAGTTTAGGGAAGCTTAAAATTTATTTTTTAGCAGAGTTGGCTTGGAAAAAGGAAGTTATTTCTCACATTTTTCATTATTTTTGGTCTTGCAGGTTACAACAACGTCTATGTATATGTCGGTTCAGGTTTCAGCGTCTGTGCATATGCTGATTTGACAAAATTACCATTCAGCATTGTTGATCTGAGAATCGACATCCTCGCTGGTATTAACATTTTTGGTTGTTTTCAATATTCTACTTGCTTCTATCATTTCCATACAGAATCGATGTCTCTACCTGTAACCAGCGTCTGCCCCTAGAGTTATTTATTTTTGTGATTACTAATTTGTTTTTGGTGATCTTGGCTCAACCAATGCACTTTTCAAAGACCTAGAACTTGAAAAACTACTAACCATTTTCATTTGCATCCCACTTGCCAAAGGAAATGATTAAAACTACTAACGCTTTTTGTAGGTTGCCTTCATTATATCAACTAAACAATGTTCTTGGTTAAAATTTTCCTAGGAACTTAGTCTAATTAGGAGGTTTTTTGTGTGATTCGAGACAAACATTAGGGGATTATGCTATCTTCCTTTTGGAAGATAAAAAACCTAGACATGCTTATTTTTTTTAAAACAAATAAATATTTGGGAATTAACACTTTGTCTTGGGTGTTTGGGAGAAAATGACATTGGGTAGGAGAGTATTCTCTTTTCCCCTTGGGGGAAAATCATAAATCTAGACCCCTCTCATCACTGATCCATGCTTTTCAAGTTAATCCTTTAGATGGGCCTGCCGATTGAGAAAAAATCTCTCAGAAATGACCCACATGAGAATGAGGTGTAATCCACACCACTCCAAGTCACGTTAATTTTTTTCTCTTTGGGGCCAACACCTCGGGAGTCAGATATCGTTTGAACTTATACTCAGCTCACACCTAATACAAAGTAGGGTAGTGAGGTCTCAATCATGTTCACATGACTGCTTATGCCAAGGTGCTTTGTAGGTCTATACACTTCAATCAGGATTGCGCAGACACAAAGGACATATCCGAACGAAGATCCATACTAAGAACCGTTAAGTATAAGCCTACCTAATTCACCTCCTAAAGTTTGATAGTGTTTGTGCAAGGAGGATAGTAACCTCCCCAAGATCACTCACACATTCATGCCACCTTGAACGTTTGGAGTCAGATAATAATACATCATGACTGGAGCCATTGCATGCTTGGTGACAGTCATATTCTGATTAGCTCTCATGTGTGTACCTACGTTTATAGACAAATATTTTCAAGCTAAGCCAATTTCCTTAGGTAGGCATGTGCTTGATTGTTCTCAAAGCATTGGTGACTTGAACATACACAAGTTTCATATTCGTCAAACTTGTCACACTTGTTTTCATCCTACAAGGTTTCTTTTTCCCTTGTTGGATTATTTTCAGACACATGAATGTTCTTGTTTGAATCAAGGTATACTTAGCGTAGACAATGCCTTTGATGTATGATTGAAACTTGTTCTTGTCATTGAACACATACAACCAAGTCTTCATCAACAGCCAACAATTTTTGAGAACTTTTTCAAAGGATCCCAATTGTAGAATTTCAAACCCACACGTGCAACCATACAAACATTCATTCTTGGGACATGTGAGATTCTGGAAAACACAAGAAAGTCAAGACTCAATTACCTCGAGTATACAGAGAACAAAAGACTGCCACTCGTGAAGCCAAGAAATACCAACACATCATTGATTCCATCAAATAAGAGATTCACACACGAGACTAATAGGAAAAAATCATCTACAATAATAAGCTTGCAAACTACATGGCCAAATATCATTTGAATTGCACATTTGTCAACTTTGAACAATACGAATAGCTGGCACAACACAACATCCCCATTTACTCCTCTTCTTATTCATTTAGCTTGCATATTAGGACCATCATTTTAGTCTCCATCCTAAGTTATGTATCACCCAATCAACCTAGCAAAATTTAGTTAATCCAAGCATCATCCTAGCATCATCCAAAAACATCAAAAAACAAAAACATATCCTTCAATTGGTGTTACATCCTTTTGATTTGCATAGCACCCATATCTTATCAAGACCCATCCTTAGGCTTCCTTGACTAAGCATTAATATTTAGGGTATCCCATCTTTTCTTTGTGGCCTCATCACCTTGATCAAAAGGTTGGTTTACATTGACAAAGAATCTTGCCCTCTTAAGACCACAATTTTGTCTTAGGTTGATACAATCACATCCATTTGATGTATTCTTTTATAGGGGAAATGTGGATATGTGTGAGGAAGATAAGATGTTCATTTTAACCTCAAATACACAAAGGAAGGATCCAAATTGATTAACCATAAGAAAATGGTCAATACGTAAATGAATCAATTGATTGGAAATGAGAATAAAGAGAAAAACCCTAAGTTCCATTTTAAGAGGGAAACTAATTAATATATTTGAATTGATTAATAAACCTTAATTGAATTGAATTGAAGACAAGTACTAACCTCAAAATGAAACAGATCTGAAGAATTTTGTTTTCAGGTTTTTGAACTAAGTTTGTGGGAATTCTGCAATCTGGTCTGGAACAGAAAGGTAGAGATAAAGAAAACCCAGAAATATTTTCTGAATCTAGCTCAGGTCCAATTTTGACCCAAAAATGAATGTCACCTTTGACCCAAAAAGTTTGATTCTGACCTGCACAGTCCGACAGAAAATCTATTTCTGGATCTTGACAGTTTGTCGAAAAGGGTATCTGGAACTGCACTCCAATTCATTGTTCTGAACCTGTCCCTACAAGAAAAATGGTTTGTTTGTTTGGGGGGAGGGTTTTGCCTTGGTCAAACCACAGTTTTTGAATTAACCTTATAATTGAATTGAAATTGCATAGATAAACAAAGTAAATGAACAAATTCACCTTGTTTGTATAGAAACCTTTGTGGCGGATTCGAATCCGTGGATCCACAAGTATGTATGCACCGAATGAATGTAGAATGTAGAATGTTGAATGTAGGATGTCTCAAATCAATTTCTTATAGATCTTCAACACCAATATTGAATGGATATTTGAATAGGAAGAGGCTTGGAGGAATGTGGATGGAGAAATCTTCAACAAGAGGGCTCCATAGAGCTTAAATCCTTCAAAGACTACCAATGGATCTCCTAAATGAATTGAATGCTTTAAGGTGCTTTAATTCTTGAGATTAGATGATTTCTTCTTAGCTTGCTTTAAGTCTTGCTTCTTAGCTTTTCCTTCACAATCTTCTAGAGAGTCCTACATGAGAGAATTAAATTCCAATTATACCTATATCCCTAGAAGTGGACCTATATTAAATATAATTTAAAGAGTCATTACCCTGAAGACCAAAACAACCGACCTAGAAGCAGGAATTAAATCTTTCCAAAGCCCGACATCCGAAAACCCCGAAAACTTGAAACCTGGACCCTGGGTCAGAATCAAGGTCAACTATGACCTAGGCCAGGGTTGAGATTGACCTGGACCTAGGTCAGGGTCAAGGTTGACTTTGAACTTGAGGTCGAGAATCTCATATTTGTAGGTTAAAATGGTAGAAACAGGCCAGAGAGAAGTGGGAAATGTGGCAGAACAGGGGGAAAAGCCAGATCCAAGTCAGAGACCCATTCAAGGCACTTGACATGACCCCAAACCACTTACTCGAAGGGCTAAACCAAACCAAAATGGAAGTTCTTCCATTTTCTGATGATGCATTTAGCCCCCACTTTAGCAAGAGTATGGAATCGATGCAAAGCCTTGGTAAAGGAGATCATGAAGAAAATATAATCCTATTGAAATCAAAGGGACAAAATAATCCTCAAGCCCCCAGGGACTTAATTTTTTGTCAACCTAAGATTACAATAAGAGAGAAATCACCAGTCAAAGGAAAGGAGAAAGAGAGAGAGGGTGTGATTACCTCATCCAATGAGAACTTATGTCCCATTGTGAACCATACAAGGAAATAGTGCAACTAGAAAGATGGAGTTGAACTTCCTAGTGAATGTGGCTACTCACTAGTCAACCCATCAGGGAGATCCAGTCTTAAGGACACCTTCCAACCTCAAGGGATCAAAAAATTGTAAATTGAAACTGGAGGGATCAAGAGATCCGTATAAATTTAAACTAAAGGGATCAAGAGATCCTATAAGGTAAAAATCCATGCTTTAAGCATTAGTCTTTAATACATAAAGGGAAAAAGTTTTAAGTTTGAAAATATTTTGAAAGTGCATTTGTGCAAATAGTGAGTAGAGCATATGCCCCCACATTAAAGTCTTTGCTAACACTTTAACATGAGCAATGGCTTTAAATGAAACATAAACAGCTCTATTGATTATGTTTCCACTACGAGATGCCCCCAAACAAAGATAAATCAAGGGAAATACCACATAAACATACAAAGAACACATAAGGGATCTACCTACTATGGGGTCAGTATGATCATAATATTATATATATCAAATGAATTAACATCATTCCCCAAAGAAAGTAGAACTACAATCACAATGGAGGAAAGAAAACACAAGAGTTATGAAGAAGAGTCTTTTCAGACCACAACATGGAGACCAAAAAGAATCAGTGCTACCATATCGCATATCCAAGTGGACTACACAAGGAAAAAAATTACGATAAATAGCACTAGTACAACATAACATGAAAACAACATATATAAAAATAGAGATACATATAGAGGAATTGTAAAACAGGCTTGATTCCTTTATCACCTTGCACCAACAAAGTAACAAGGGTCATATAAAAAAATCTAACAAACATTTAGCAAGCACATTACGGGAGAAGCACAATACAATAGGAAAACACAAAAAGGGCTACCATGAAGGACAAGCCAATCAAGCACATTGCCTACTCTCCCTATCTTGGTTTATATCATTTAGGGAAGGTGGGAAACTTGCAAGAGGGACTATATCCAACACAATAAGAATAATATCCAGTTCCAAACAAGGATCCTCTTAAGAATCACGATGTTCGATACTAGGTGTAATTATCAATTGAGTTGAAAGCATATGAGGTAAATCAATATCAATATCGATGGTCTCATATTCATCACTAGGATTGATAGGATCGTCGAGAGTATCTTCCTCATCAAGATTAATTAAAATAGGATCTAGAATGCGGGTAGAACCATCATTAATATTAACTTCTTCCAACACATCAGGCATGGGCTAGTTAAAAGAACGTAAAGAATTTGGAGGAACAGAGGTACAGGCCCTAGCTTTAGCCCTACACTTCTTATGAAGTTCATTAGTAGATTGACACATGTTGAGAACTAGGAGGAACAACAACTGATTCTTTCACATGCTCGAGAGGAGGATTCTCAGTAGGCTGATAAGTGACACTGGGAGGTTGAGTAATAGAACTAGAAGTAATAGATAAAGGAGGTACAGAAGGAGTGGGAAAATGACCATGGTTAAGATCTATCTAAGGCATGCTTAACTCAACAATCTTGCGATGTTTATAGGCTTGATATGAACGAAAAAGGTTATCAAGGTGAGGAGGACATGAATTAGGTAATGAAGGCAAAAAGAAATCAAGAGTAGCGCAATCTCTAGGCCTAGAAGGTTGATATATACAAGCTATGATTAATCATTTTTAGTTCTCCATCATGAATGAACTTAATTCACTTATGAATAGGAGAAGCAATGACATGCATGGCAGTTAACCAAGGCAAACCAAATTTGACTTGAAACTGATCAGAAGTAGGAACAACAATGAAGGTAGTATCTACAACTTTACCACAAAGTTCAACAGGAAATTTAATAGAACAAAGTGAAGGATAGAGAAAACCATTACAAGTTTGGATCCATGCATCAGATGTATCATAACAATCATGTTGTAAGTTTTTCATAAAAAGGTTTTCCTCAGTAATGAAATTTATTAAAGATGTGGGATCAACAAGACAGCCACGCGTAGGTATCTTAGCAATCCTAGAATAAATATAAAGGGGACCATCGGGAGCCTTAATAGTCTCAAAATTATCAAAGGTGATTGAGAGTTCCCTAGGTTGTTTATCCTTAGTTTGTTTCTTAGGTTTAGGTGGAACTTGAAGTTGAGATTGAAGTGGAGGAATTTGAACAAGAAGTTGAGATTGAGGCTGGGGTGGAGATACAGGTTGAGACAAAACAACATGCTCCACATGATTGACAATATGATTGAGATCATCCATCTTTGAAACATAAACAATATCCACAATAGATGGTTGAACAATAGTATTAGTATCATGTGTAAGTAATGGATTCGTATAGATTTGAAGATTTTGATTAGGAGGAGAGAAAAATTTGTTCCCACTACCACCAAAATTATCAAGAGATAAATCATTAGATTCAATTAAGTCTTGAACCTTATGCTTTAGGGAATAACACTTCTCAGTATCATGACCATGCTGACGATGATATTGACAAAAGGCTTTAGGATCAAAGGATTTTGATGCCATCATAGTAGGGAGAAGAGGTCGAATAGGAGGAAAAGTAATCATATTAGCACTTAACAACCTACTCATAATAGAATGTAAAGATTCAGAGAGAGGAGTAAACGTACGATTCATGTGGAAAGTAGTGGATGCAGAAGTGACATTGTTGGATGCAACAACAACTTGATCAGTGACTACATTCGTCTGTTTATTTATCTTGACATAGTTGTTAGGTTTCTGAAACTTATTAGGATTAGGAGCGGCATCACTATTATCAACTAGAACAAGAGCCATTGGCTCAAATTGACTCACTTGTAATTGATAATGATGAAGTGCTGCACAAAGTTGTTGAAAAGAGGTAAATTCAGTAAGCAGAATCTTATCTCTAATATCCTTTTGTAAATTTGAAATAAACATATGTTGAATATCAATATCAGGAATAGGATAAGAAATATGCGCATACAAATGCTTAAATCTACCAATAAAATCAGTCAATTTTTCCATAGTGTTTTGTTTACAATGCATTAAATCAGTTAAGGAAACATGCAGACCAGTGTTATTTTGAAAATGTTGGATAAAGGTATTAGCAAGTTTAGGAAAAGAGTCAATAGAATAAGGAGGTAAAGAACAATACCATTGCAAGGCCTTATCATGAAAAGTTCTAGAAAACAACTTGGCTAAAATCCTATGGACATGCGCATAATCACTACAGAGGATTTGAAATGTTTTAACATGAGTAACAGGGTCTCCCTTACCATTGTAATTCTCAAGACGAGGCATATCAACTTGCTGAGGGACAGTAGCATGAATAATGTCTAAGGATAAAGGACTAACCATGTCACATGTGGGAATTCTAAACTTGGATTGGGTTAAGGATGCAAGTTGTTGTTGTAAAGATGATACAATTTGAGCCAAACTAATGATTGTGGAATCATTAGAAGAAATAGGTGGCATAGAAACATTAGGAACACTAGGAAAAGTGTAGGAAGCAGCAGAAATGGAAGACACAACTGGTGGAACACTTCAAACCATAGATGGAAGAGGATTGGAATAAGAAAAAGGAACACTATGGTAAGAAGGCTATGAGGTAGGTAGAGATACCGATGGAACACTCACAGGAATAGATGGAATTTGAAGAGATGTAGTCATCAAAGGAGGAGTGTAAGTAGGAATTATAGGTAAAGGAATGGAAGAAGGTTCCCCATTAGTGACAGGAGGAGTGAATCCTAGATCTTGAGCCTCTTGAGCTAAAGGTTTAACATTCAAATGCACAAGATGAGTGATACCACACAAGAGATTAACAACTTGATCACTATCACGAAGGAATTTCTTAAGAGCCTCTATAGCTTGGATAGAATCTTGATTATGGTTTTCTTGAATAAGCCAATTTCCCATTTTATCAAGTTCGGTTGAAAGTTTTTGGACTTGTTCAGGAGGAACTCTTAAAGCATCATCCTCATCGTAAGATGAGGGAGAAGGGTTATGCTCCGTAGAAGGATTGGAATCATGAGTGGTCAAATTGTCATCTGGGATTCTAAGGAAAGGAGAGGAAGACTCAGGATCAAAGGAACCCATAAGTATATGACTTCTTCTAACTGGGATACTATAAGTAGGACTAGAAGTAGTAAAGCTCATACACCAATGCAATTCAAATGAACTAATTTAGGAAACACAAGATTTTAATTTTAATTTTTGAAATGTAAATGCAAGAACATAAAAGAAAGCTAATCTAATATGCATGCAAGATCTAACATAAAAATGTAAATCTAACACCAAAAAGAAAGAGTTGTCTATCGCAGGTTCACCAAAATGTAAAGATAAAAATATATAATGTATTTTGATGTATTTGTTTTATAGGGTAAATGTGGATATGTGTTAAGAAGATAAGATGTTCCTTTTAATCTCAAATACACAAAGGAAGGATCCAAATTGATTAACCATAAGAAAATGATCAATACACAAATGAATCAATCGATTGGAAATGAGAATAAAGAGAAAAACCCTAAGTTTTGTTTTAAGACGGAAAATATGTAATATATTTGAATTGATTAATAAAACTTAATTGAATTGAATTGAAGAAAAGTACTAACCTCAAAATGCAACAGATCTGAAGAAAGTTGTTTTTGGGTGTCTGTACTGAGTTTTTGGGAATTCTGGAACTAGATCTGGAACATAAACGCAAAGATGAAGAAAACCTGGAAATCTTTTCTGAATCTGGCTCAGGTCCAATTTTGACCCAAAAATGAATGTCACCTTTGACCCAAAAAGTCTGATTCTGACCCAGAAAGTCAAATTCTGACCTGCACAGTCTGACAGAAAATCTGTTTCCAGATCTTGACAGTTTACCAAAAAGGGTATTCGGATCTACACTTCAATTCGTTGTTCTGAACCTGTCCCTACAAGAAAAATGGTTTGTTTGTTGGGGGGGTTGCATTGGTCAAACCCCAGTTTTGGAATTAACCTTATAATTGAATTGAAATTGCATAGATAAACAAAGTAAATGAACAAATTCACCTTGTTTGTATAGAAACCTTTGTGGCAGATTCGAATCCGTGGATCCACAAGTATGTATGAACCAAATGGATGTAGAATGTAGAATGTCATATGTAGGATGTCTCAAATAAATTGATTTTAGATCTTTAACACCAATCTTGAATGGATCTTTGAATAGGAAGAGGCTTGGAGGAATGTGGATGGAGAAATCTTCAACAAGAGGGCTTCGTAGAGCTTGAATCCTTCAAAGGCTACCAATGGATCTCCTAGATGAATTGAATGCTTGAAGGTACTTTAATGCTTGAGAGTAGATGATTGCTTCTTATCTTGATTCAATTCTTGCTTCTTAGCTTTTCCTTCACACTTAGATTTCACTTTGATCGTTCTTGCTTGGTTGATGATTTTTGGTTGATGATTTTATGGTTAGAGAAAATGAGAGGAGAAGGCTTCCTTATATATGAATCTAGGGAAAAATCTTCTAGAGAGGCCTACATAGGAGAATTAAATTCCAATTAGACATATATCCCTATAAGTGGACCTATATTAAATATAATTTCAAGATTCATTGCCCCGAAGACTGAAATAGCCGACCTGAAAGTGGGAATTAAATCTTTCTGAAGCTCAACATCTGGAAACCCTAGAAACTTGAAACCTAGACACTAGGTTAGAATCAAGGTCAACTCTGACCTAGGTCAGGGTCGAGGTCAACCTTGAACCAGAAAGGTTGAATTTGACACTGAGGTCAAGAAGTGGGAAATGGGGCAGAATAGGGGGAAATCCAAATCCAAGTCAAAGACCCATTCAAGGCACTTGACATGACCCCAAACCACTTACTTAGAGGGATAAACCAGTCCAAAATGGAAGTGCTTCCATTTTTCAATGATACAAAAGCATTCACAAGTCATCCTAGACATGCGCACATGCTCAACACCATTATAGGACACAACAACCACACCATCCTTGTCAACTTTCAACGCAAAGGAATCCAAGTACCACCTTGAATTCTACCACCATGGATCACATGATCTATAACCATTTAGGGTGAATTTTTCCACCCCGTGGTAGAAGAAATTGTTGACCCACTTCAAATAATATCACAGGTTATATATATCATACCTCATTTGCTCCAATCAATAGTCACTCAACCTATAGTTCACACCATGGCACAACCAACACCATTCTCCATCATGGGGTTGTCAACCTCCAATCATTTACCACCTCCTCCATCACAACCTATCCAATATTCACAACCCATCCAACCCATTGCTTCCCAAGTTTCAAAACCTCTGGTTGGCACTCAACCAATCAACAGACAATAAACTATTACTCAACCCATCCACACTCAGCTAATCATCTCGCAACCACAAGTCACACAAACTGAAAATACCTCAATACCAAAATCCCTTCCACCCATCACATCTACATCACACCAGCAACAACCATAATTCACCACTGACATGCCACCCTTAGGGGCCTTTAACCAACCCTTATTTCCGCAAGGGACCGCATTTCATGCTCAAGCAACTATACCCTCACATAATGTCCCGTCACCTCTTGCGTAGAGGCAGCCCAATCCAACACCTTTGCAACAAGCTTCCCAAGTTGGCCAAACCTTGCAAGCCACCTCATCATCCACTTGGAGTTATTTTTAGGTCACCCTGCAAGGACTTGGGATACCAATGCATTCCTATAGCACAAACCCTGCCACTTCCCAAGTGCAACAATCATTCTTGAACCCCTTCATCACCACGTAGCCCATTGTGCAACCCATCCAACAACAACAAAAACCCACTTACACCAATTATTTGGCCATTCCTCCATCCGCAACATCACAAACCATCCCACCTCCTCAACAACCAAACATCCCCTCTAGTATCAACTACCTCGCTCATTCTACTAGGGGAATTCACCCATAGATCACATCCCATACACAATAGTGTTGTCACCCAACCATCTTATGTGGGTTCAACCCAGGCTCACCCAACCTATCTAATACCCCAACAAGTGCAACCTTTTTATTAGCAACAATCACAACCACATCATACTTTACCTTCAATCCCCCAATAATACCTTACCCAACCGCAGTTTCCACCTTCGCAACTCGCTTATGCAGTCAACCAATCCCCTAATCACACACCTCAATATCCCCCACAAAATCCCCCATACTCCCCATTACCTTTTGACCCATACCAAGCACCGAGATCCAATGTGATGGGAGTCCCTCCTTTCCCACCAGTCAATTAAGAATGGGGAGAAATGAAAAATGCTCCCAAAGAGCTTCAAGCCACGACTGAAGCCAAGACTTTCAAATTCGAGGAGGTGTGTCCCTATCCCTTTAATCGATCCATCACAGTCATACCCTTCCGCAAACACTTTGAAACTCCCAAATTTGACAAATACAGGGGGAAGGGAGATCTTGTCATCCACGTTAAAGAGTTTTACATGGCATGCCAAGAGGTAGCATACAGTGATAACTTTCTCATACGCCTCTTCCCGAAAATCTTGGGAGGGACAACTCTTGAGTGGTTCTACAAAATCCCCTATGACACAATCACAACATTTGCAAAACTGTCAAAAAAGTTCGTAGCCCAGTATGCACATCACATTGAGAATGAACTATCTCTCTTAGACCTGTGCAACTTCAAGTAAAAAGGAGGTGAAAGCCTAGCAGATTACCTCAATAGGTGGAAAATTCTCACCACAAGATGGTCATACCAACCTCCTCAGAAACATTTGATAAATATATTCATCAACAATCTGCATCTTAAATTGGCATGTCATATCCGCATGAACTATCTACAAATGTCTCAAGAAATTTGAGGAAAAGGAATGGACCTTGAAAAGGGTCTCATAAGAAATGAAACCATCAAGATGTACAAACAAAATCATCATGACAGAACCAACAATGATCAATCACGTTATTGGAACAAGAATAAGAGTGTTGTGACCGACGGTGCCACAAATACCAAACACATCTAGATTTTTGTAGTGGGTCTAAAATCTCCCACACCAGCATATCAACAACCCACATATCAACAAAACACGTGCCAATAGGTCACACCAACATACCCTCTTCCTGGGACAAATTATCAGTCAAACTACCAAACTCTTGTAAATCAAATGAATGCCATATTAGTCATGCATGGAAAAACAAAACCACGAGCCCAAAATGCACAAAACTGCATATTCACCCCTTTGGGTGAAGCCATAGATGTCATCTTCCACATAATGGCTAAGGTCAATCTGATTGTGTACCCACAAACACAACCGTTTGATGAATCAAAACCTAAACCTGCATGGTACAAAGGCAACAAATACTATGACTACCATTGTGTTAAAGGACACGCCACTGCAAAGTGCATAAAGCTGAAGTACTACATTCAGGACCTCATCGACCGTAAAGAGATCACAGTGGATTCCTCTACCCAACAATTGCTAAACACTAGCCTTCAAATCTATCAAAATGTGTTTCCTGAACATAACTCTGGTAAAGGACCTGCCAATCCCGCTCAACCCTAGAACCAAGGGAAGGACAAGCAAGGAGATCATGTTGATAAAATAGACTATACCACTACATACATCAACTATGACCAGCTCATCGGTTGCATATCCCAAATGGAGCCCTAGGTCAATGTAATTCATGTCAAAGGTGCAGATAGACAGTGTGCAATCACCAGTCACCGAGGAAGAATATATGTCATAGGTGCTAATATTTCTCCATCCACTGGAACACAATACAATCTTTTGGAACACCTAGGGAATACCCCTACCCAAATCTCCATCCTATATCTCCTTCGCACTTAGCACATCCACCAATAAATCCTTAACAAATCCCTATAAGAATCACGTGTCCCCAGCAACATTGACCCTACCCAGTTCAACCTTGTAGGCCACCTATCCGCATCTTATGAGATCTCCTTCAAACCATAAAACATGTCATCTCTTGAACCTGACCACAACCTCCCTCTCTGCATCATTTTAATGGTTAAAGATTTTGTCATCAAGAGTCATGATAGATAATGGTTTGACCCTTAAATTATGCAATTTGAAATTCATCAAATTGGGGTATACCAAAGCAAACATAGTGAATGATGTCATTACCGTCAAGGCTTATGACAATCTGGAATTCACCTCTGAAGGTACCATCTCATTGCCCATCTAGTTGGGCCCAACTGTGCAAAACACAATCTGCCACGTTGTTGATCTTGACCTCCCCTTCAACATCCTCCTTGGACGCCCATGGATCCACTCCATGCATTTTGTTCCCTCCACCTTCCATTAGTGCATCAAATTCGCACACAATGGCACTGAAATCACCATCTGCACAGATCCCTGACCCCTCACATACTGCTATGCGTTGGAAGCCTCCTTCACACATTTAAGTCATTGCCTTGGAATTGACATAAATACTTCCATTTCCAGTTCTTCTAGATCCTACGTTGATCCATAAACTATCCTCTCATCCACTCTCTCCACTGTCAAGATCAACAAAAGAGGTTGCGGTGAATATATCCTATCAAACACATTTGGATTTGGGGCCTTATCTATGAACCCAAACACACAAGGACACCCATCCCATCAAGAATCACCAAAAGAAAGTGAGCCACACCCAAAACAATTGAGCTCCTCCACATTCATGTTCCATGGCATCTTAAACAACAAGGAAATGGAACCTGACATCAACATATGGTTATATTGGGATCCTTAGGCCCTTGACAAAAAGCTCCTTGGTTATTTAAAAAACAAATACCCACACTCCCACAATCTAGAAATAGAGAAGTGGAATTACCAAGGAGGCAACTTAGGTCGCGAGGAGGGTGGAATGAAGGCTCCCATTGAGCCTCCCCACTTGCTAAAAATTCAATGATTGGGTTTTGGCCTCGACACGATTGGGGACACCAATGAAAATAGCTACACCTATCGTAAAACCCTCGGTGAAATTATCGAAGTTGAGGACATTCCAAAAGAGAAAGTTGTGAGAGCCTACAATGATATCCTTGATGACAAAACCTACCTAGGAAATCGTGTTCTCTGCCAACTCACCATTAACTTCTTTGACCTTCCCCTCGTTCACCTTGAACTCACAGACACAGACCAACCAAGCATCATACACATTGATGAATTCCAAAGTGAGGATGCACTCCTAAATTTAATGGGGGAAACTAAACAATAAATTAATAGGGGAATGATTCCACACATGTCTAAAAACTAGATCTCAAGGCTTACGTTGGGGAAGAGGAGGTATTCAGCCGCAAAAGTGACAATAAAAATAAAAAATAAAAAAATGGATCTCTTGGCGAAAACCCCTTTGGGGTGCTATCTGATCATAAAAAAGTAAAAATAAAGGGCGTATCCACTGGTGAAAACCTCTCTGAGGAACCAGATGATGGTGATCCTCCTTTTACTCTCATCCATGATTTTAGGCCTGAGCAGTTGTCCATTCTTATAGAGGAAACAAAACCTATCAACCTAGGTATAGAGGAGAATCCCATAATTGCTTACATTGAAAAATTATTATCAAAAGGCGAAGAACTAGACCTTGATGCTCTCCTTGAGGATTCTATAAAAAAATTCACATGGTCCTATTCTCACATGCCTGGATTAGACCCTAGTTTGGTAGTATGCCATCTGGAAGTGGATCTGAATATCAAACCAGTAAAATAGAATCTCCTAAAGATGCATCCAAAAGTGGCATTATTAGTCAAGCCAAAATTAGAAAAGCTCCTCCAAGCTAAGATCATCTGTGCCATCAACTATTCTGAGTGGATCTCCACATTGGTGCCTGTATCCAATCTAGGAAAATCAATCAGGATATGTACATATTTTTTGGATATTAATAAAGCATGCCCAAAGGATGATTTCCCCTACCAAATATCGACATGATAGTGGACCTCACTGTTGGACATGAGATTTTGTCTCTCATGGACGGTTTCTCCGAATATAATCATATCCATATAGCAGAATAAGATTAACATAAGACAACATTTACAACCCCCTGGGCACCTTCTACTACAATATGATTTCATTTGGCTTAAAGAACGTAGGGGCAACTTATCAGAGAGCCATGACCATTATCTTTCATGACATGATCCACAAAATCCTTGAAGACTATGTGGATGACATTTTGGCCAAGTCAATAAAAAGAGAAGATCACCTAAATGTACTAGAGTGTGTATTTGATCAGCTTGGTCACTACAAATTAATGCTCAAGCCCAAGAAATGTGTTTTTGGGGTCACATCAGGAAAGCTCTTAGGATTCATTGTATCAAGAAGAGACATAGAAATAGATCCAAAGAAAGTCAAGGCTATCATGGAAATGCCTCCTCCCATAACACTTTGGCAATTGTGTAGTCTACAAGGAAAGTTGTAGTCTATGCGCTACTTCATCTCTCAACTCGCAGATAAGTGCCAACCATTCACTCACCTGTTGTGAAAAGACACCAACTTTAAATGGGATCCACTCTGCCAGAGAAGCTTCAATAAAATCAAAGAGTACCTAGCAAACCCACCCATTTTAGTGCCACCAATGCCGGGAAGACCGCTCATTCTATACATTTCCGCAACTACTACGACACTTGGGGAACTTCTGGCTCAGTTGGATGAAAATGCAAAAGAAAGAGCCATCTATTACATCACCTACACACTGGTAGCTTATGAGCTTAACTATTCACCTATGGAAAAAGCATGCTTGGAAGTAGTTTTTGCCACTCAAAAAATACACCACTATATGCTCAGTCATACAGTACACCTCATCTCCAAATTGTATCCTCTCAAATACTTGCTATAAAAAACCACTCTCACAGGTCATATGACAAAATGGGTAATGCTCCTAAGCAAATTTGACATACAATATGTAGACAGAAAATAAATCAAGGGTCAAGTTATCATGGATCAACTAGCAAAAGCACCATTAGTGGATTCCTATCCTTTGGTTATGGAATTCCCAGATGAATATCTATGCATGGTAGAAGAACAACCAATCTGGAAGATTTATTTTGACGGGTCCTACACAACTCATGATTTAGGGGCAAAAATACTCTTTGTCACTCCTCAAGGTGTCTACATCCCAAAATCATTCAAATTGGGAATCCCCTACATAAATAACATTGCTGAGTATGAAACACTCATTGTTGGGCTCAATATGGAGATCCAATAGAATATCACAAAAATACACGTCTCTGGAGACTCACAACTCATCATCAAACAAATCCTAGATGAGTTTCAGACAAAGGAAGACAAGTTGTTACCTTACAAAGAGATGGTTGACAAGATGAAAGAGCACTTCCTGAACTTACACATCACCCAAGTGCCCATATTAAAAAATAAGGTTACAGATGCAATGACCACTATTGGCTCTCTCCTAGAGATACCTCAAGACGCAACACAATATGAATTGTTGGTCAAGAAAATCCACGCACCTGCTGACGAAAATATCAATTCCAAAATGGTATGTGTCTTGGTTGGTCCTTAGTCCCCATGGTACTATGACATCCATGCTTACCTAAAAAATGGTATCATATCTCCTCATCTCACAAACACCCAACTCCAAAACTTCATTCACAGAGCATCTCGCTACACTATCGTAGCCAATACCCTATATTGTCGGGGTTATCACAATGTTCTCTCTAGGTGTTTAGATGGAAATGAGGCCACCCAGGCTTTACAAGAAGTACATGTTGGGATCTGCAATGCCCACATGAGTGGCATGTGTTGGAACTATATTGAGATGATGTACTGAGAGGGGAGGGGTGAATCAGTACCTCTAAAACTTTTCTTGGTTAGCCCATTAACCCTTAGTCATCAGTTTGTAATTTATCTTATCTAACTGTTCATCTTTTTTTATGCATATGTAATCATATCATACATTATTTTGATATGTAACAATAATAGAAACATTCATGAAAATAGATAAGACATGACACAAGATATGATATCGCAGAAAACTCCTGTTAAGGAAGTAAAAACTGCGGTGGGGATTGTTACCCACAAACTTCACTATCTGCAAATAAGAAGGGGTCGGTTAAGGCTTACAATTGGTCACTTATGATGACCTACCCTATTAGGAGTATTACAGTGGAGACTTGTTAAGATCTACTTTGTTTGAAGCTTTAGCAACATTGTTAAGTGTGCACTCTGTTAAGAGATTTGGAAAGAATGGTTAAGTCCACCTTCTACAAAAGGATTTTAGATGTGATGCACTTGTTAGAATGCAACTACATAAGTCTTTGATCTAATGATACATGCAATCTTCAATTGTTGATAACAGATCCTATAAAGCTTCATACATATTAGTAATCATCCTCCCATGATTGAATAATACCTTTATCTACTCGTTGGTAGCCTCTGTGTGTTCTTAAAAATTGATGTACTCTATTTTTGATCTTTGCATGAATTCTACCTTCTACTCTTTAGATGCTCTTCATGGCTATCAATAATAATAATTCATGTGCTCACAATTGAGTATGAACATCTATTTATACTAATTTAGGTTCAATTCTCGATTCATGCATCGCAAGTTAACTCTTGATCCAAGGTATACAACTTGACCTTGATCTTTAGTTATATATGCTTTAGATCCATTAGGATGCTTTAAAGCATTTACATAAAGCTTGCATGACCATCAAATTATGATTTAAAACAAATCAAACTCTATAAATAGAATTACATTGCTTTATCCATCGTGTAAAACTCAGATCCACAATTTGCGGGTTCTTTGTCTGTCTGTCTGTTCTGATGGTCAGTTTTCTTGATCGTCAATGTTCCTTTCTTTAACTTGTCATCAGGTATGCCTTTTCTATTTCTTGTCAGGTTTGTTCTAAAAACTGTGTCACCATTAATGCTTATGGTCGTCGGTGATGCTTGTGGTCGCCGGTGATGCTTGTCACTTTTATACTTAGCATTTTTCTCAAAATCTTTGTTCTGTCGGGTATGCTTGCATTTCACCGGTACTGCTTGTGGTTCGCTGGTAATGCTTACTATCTGCCAATAATGCTTTCTGTCTATGTTTTTTAGTGAGTATACTAATGGCAAAATAATGTCATCAATCTCCCCCTTTGACATTAGTATCAAAAACATGATATGTGCAACATACTGAGTGTATTAGTATGTACACCTGTGTATACTTCTTCCTTAGTCATTTGAATGACTCCCCCTATGTATATGTCGGTAAGTGTGTGTGTGTGTGTGTGTGTGTGTGTGTGTGTGTATATATCCTTTATCTTTTCTTTTTCAACTGATGTATGTATTGTACATAACTATATACATTGTCTTTCCTCCTTTTTTGATTCTAAAGGCAAAGGTACTTACAACTTTTCAAAAAGGTGGGAATGTGAGGACTTGACTTCCTCCGTCATTTTCTCCCATTTCTCCTTCAACATTTCTAGAGCCATGTGCTCTAGAGAAATCCTTACATGGATATCATAGATGTTGTCTACTACAGACATCTCTGGGGTTGCTATCAGATTTCTTGCTTCAGAAATATGTTGCTGCAGAATTGTAAGA
>MU225078.1:1840644-1861306 GCA_018584345.1 Thuja plicata
GAAGCTTTAGCAACACTGTTAAGTGTGCACTCTGTTAAGAGATTTGGAAAGAACGGTTAAGTCCACCTTCTACAAAAGGATTTTAGATGTGATGTACTTGTTAGAATGCAACTACATAAGTCTTTGACCTGATGATAAATGCAATCTTCAATTGTTGATAATAGATCCTATAAAGCTTCATACATATTAGTAATCATCCTCCCATGATTGAATAATACCTTTATCTGCTCATCGGTAGCCTCTGTGTGTTCTTAAAAACTGATGTACTCTATTTTTGATCTTTGCATGAATTCTGCCTTTTGCTCTTTAGATGCTCTTTGTGGCTATCAATAATAAGAATTCATGTGCTCACAATTGAGTATGAACATCTATTTATACTAATTTAGGTTCAATTCTTGATTCATGCATCACAAGTTAACTCTTGATCCAAGGTATACAACTTGACCTTGATCTTTAGTTAGATATGTTTTAGATCCGTTAGGATGCTTTAAAGCATTTACATAAAGCTTGCATGACCATCAAATTATGATTTAAAACAAATAAAAATCTATAAATAGAATTACATTGCTTTATCCATCGTGTAAAACTCACATCCACAATTTGCGGGTTCTTTGTCTGTCTGTTGGTTCTAATAGTCAGTTTTCTTGATCGTCGGTGTTCCTTTCTTGAACTTGTCGTCGAGTATGCCTTTTCTTTTTCTTGTTGGGTTTGTTCTAAAAATTGTGTTGTCGATAATGCTTATGGTCGTCGGTGATGCTTGTGGTCGCCGGTGATGCTTGTTACTTTTATACTTAGCATTTTTCTCAAAATCTTTGTTCTATCAGGTATGCTTGCATTTCACCGGTACTGCTTGTGGTTCGCCGGTAATGCTTACTATCTGCCGGCAATGATTTTTGTCTATGTTTTTCAGTGAGTATACTAATGGCAAAATAATGTCATCAGCATGGTCCTATCCAAACAGCTTCTCAAAGTAGGATACTACTGGCCCACAATGGAACATGATGCCAGTGAATTTGTCAAGAAATGCCTACATGCTCTTGCGCAAGATCTGCATCCCATTGCGCCTCCATGGTTATTCTCTTGTTGGGGTTTCGACATGGTTGGTAAGATCACCCCCTATCCTCTGAAGGACATAAGTACATCATCACAACAAATCAATACTTCACAAAATGGGTTGAAGAAATTCTGCTCACCCTTGCTACAAGTGTCCGAATATCCAAGTTCTTCCTCTACCACATTTTTTGTCACTTCGACATCCCTTCCACCATCTTCACAGATCATGGTACACCATTTGAAAACTAGCATATAGAAGATCTATGCGAATGCCTGCATATCCACCATCGCTCCTCCAATTTGTATTTCCCCCAAGGTAACGACCAAGATGAGGCAACCAATAAAACCCTCCTTAAGATCCTCAAGAAGGTTGTCAATGATACTGGTCAAGACTGGCACCTCTATATTAATCCTGCCCTCTGGTCATATCACACTTCATATCGCACTCCCACAGGAACCACTCCCTATTCACTTGTCTATTGTGTTGAAGTCATCTTACCAATCGAGGTCAAACTACCATCGTTGCACATGTCACTCAAGAACCTAATCACATATGAAGACTATCATGTGGCACGACTCATGCAACTGGACATGTTAGATGAAAAATGCCAACAAGCGTACAACTACCTGGTTGTTTATCAAAACCAGCTCAAAAGAAACTACAATAAGAAAATCCGCCCATAAAAATTTCAGGTAGGGGATCTCATCCTCAAGGAAAATCAAAAGGTAGACGCAGATCAAGAAAAGAAAGGCAAGTTTGAGGTCACCTAGTTAGAGCCTTCTGTTGTCACAACATGCTTTGGCTCCAGGGCATATCAACTCTCTACTCCTGAAGGAGAACCCCTGAATGAACCCATCAACATCATTCATCTCAGGCGCTTCTATGCCTGAAGGCTAGCAATATATCCCAGTCATTTGGAAAAAAATATAAAAAGTCCTGAAAAAAATCATTGTCTTGGTGAAAATCTGGTAAACAGGCACCTCGATGATAACAAAAAAAAAAAGTAAAGATAAATAAATCATCCAATGGTGAAAACTTGGCAATCAGACACCTTGGACAAGTGTGTGTGGTGAAAACCTAGTAAACAAATGTCACACATAATAGATCATGCCATTGTCTATCAAAATCTTGTCTCAATCCATCTCATCCATCCACCCAAGTTCTAGCCAAAATTGCCAAGCCCATATTCCTTGGGTGTTCCACCTATCACACACACTGGTTACAAGATCTATTTGATCCCATCCTTTGAGATTTTCTACATATCACTTGTATATAACCACCTAGTTCTAATCCTATCAAGTTGTACCTTTGTGTCCTATCCCACCATCCTGAGCTTCCCTGCGTTGACTTCCCTGAGATTGCCTCATTTTCCCAATCCTTTCACAGTTTGTCTATTGGTTCATCTATTAGAGTGACACACACAATAAATATGAGTTCATTGTCCCACATCACATTGCATTTGGTCCACCTCATGAGGTCATCTCATCATACCAAATGGATCACGCATTAGGAACATTCAATTCATTGGTTACATTTTTATTCATTGTGCATCTTTGCATTAATTATCCCATTCATTAAATTGCATTTTTCCACCTAGCATTCACATACATTTCATCTACATTCAATTCATTAATTGCATTTAATTCATTTTAGTCCATTTAAGTGCATTTCATTTCATCTTTGCATTAATTCATTCATTATTTTTCATCTACATTCAATTCATTATTTGTATTTCGTTCAGTTCATTAGTTCCTGAATCCATTAAATTCAATAGTTACATTCATTAATTCATTTAAGCCATTATTGAATTTCATTAAGTTCATTAGTACATTAATCCATTAGTTTGTTATTTCATTTATTGCACTAATCATTTGCATGCATTATCCATTAAGTTCATTACATCTTGCATTTAGATTGTATTTAGTTCATGATCCCTTTACCATCACATCGTATCCATATAAAAGATGAAAACCCACATCCTGCACCACATATATACATTATGCATCATAAATCATATAAGCATTACATCCTGCATTAGTCAAATCACATGGCATATAAATCATAAACCAATGCATCATCCTGCATCACAAAATGTCAGTATGCATACCATAAGCACCATATCCTACAATGTGAGAGTTAGTATCCACATAAGCATATAGAATGCATCACAAGTAAGACACCATTACAACACCATCGCACTGCATAGAGTCAATCATCATATATCATATAGAGTTCATATCCAAAATACATGAGTCCATCATAAATAATATACATCAAAATGCACCTAGACATATACATCTCATCAAAAACTACAAAAATATGTGTCGTCGTGATCTGACAGCTCATGGGGCTGGCTATGAAGGCCCCTCACCTCCTCCCTCTCTGTGTGGATGATGTGACATCCCCACTGATCCCTGTGAGGCTCTATTTATGCTCTGAGAGTGAGTCTGCTTTGTACATGCAGGCTACCATTAGTCCTAAGGAACTGCATCATAACATAGACCCATGTAATACGCAACCTCTATGCCTACTCTAGTTGCATCCCTGTGTGTGGCAAAGGCCTCTATCAATACTTTCCCATCCCTCTTGCAGTGGCTACTTGTTGAGAAATGTCTCGCTCTGCCTTGTAAGTCTTGGCACGTCTGCGTGCCTCATCTCTCTATGCTGTCAGTCTTTCCACCTACTCTATGGCATTCTCAACCTGGTTTATTAGGGCCACCATCTTCTCGGTCAGAGTAGCTATCTCTACCCTTAGTGTGGCCTCCTCCTGTGGCACTGCATCCCCTGTGGAGAACTCTCCCGAGTCAAACCTCCTCTGTAATGTATCTAGGGTAGCATGGGTACTGTCATCCCGAACCCTCTTTGTGTTAGTCAAACCCTACACTCTACCCACCTCAACCTATAGGATGTCTCTCTTGGCCTGTGTCAAAGCGTGCTCCTAGCGCTCTGTCTCCAGAAGCCCCCTAATCTGTTGCACCTCTACCTCTAGTGCATCGTAAGCAGCATGTGTGGACCTTGCTACTAGGGGTACCTGTAATGGGGGTCCCTATACTGGTAGTCCCTATGGTGGTGGCCCTGGTGCTGGCTATCCCTGTCCCTACCCCTATCCTTGTGCCTCTCTCGGTGCCTGCAGGTCCTATACATGTACGTTATTCCTATCATGTACCTGTCACTCTCGTGACTGAGGAGCTCTCCTGCATCTCCCCCGACCATTGATGACTTTGGGGCATCCCCCACTATAGTGACATCATCAATGTCTATGTCCCCTATTAGTTGCTCATGGGCAGCCACCTATGTTGGGTCTATCAATGACAATGGTGCGTGTGCAACTCATCAGGTTGCATAGTTAGTAGTAGTCCATGCATCAGGTGGATGGTCCTACCTAGTAAGTAACAATCAGTCTAAAAAAATGAGAGGTAAAACATGTCCTCCCTACCATCCTAAACCTCTATCTACTAGTCCATCGAGCCCCGTGGATTGCATGCCCTAAATGGTGTCCAACAGAAAATCTAGACCTCATCCAGCATCCTCCTCTAGTAGCTAATTTGACCAGCCGAGGAGTACCGCAACAACAACATATACTTGTAGTCATATGGCTCTCCTGGTTGGTGAGCCTCCCGTAGTCGTAATAGTTGGAGCATTGCAATGTGCTCCCATACTCATACTAGCAATAATGTGACCCCTATCCCTATATTGTGTACCCCATGGTACGCAGATATGTGAAGATCATGATACAACTGCCTGAGTATCAAATAACCCCAACAGTAGACTATCCCAAGCTCTAGCATCTCTGCTAGCACTCTCGACCAACCCATCCCAAAACCGTGACTGACAAATTTGTCAGTATCCTACCCCCAATCAAACTAGATAGAAACAACACCACCCTCCTAAGCCCCATGTCCATAGCTAGCTATCATGGCATCCAGGTATGATCCTGAGGAATCCTCCTCATTTGCCTCCAAAAGGCAAGTTGCATATAGTGCTCACAGTCCTCAATCTTATACTATGACACCAATCTATAGATTAGTACCCTCAAGATCCTCCACATGTCCTCTAATGTGATGGTAGCCTCTCTAGTAGGCAAGTGGAAGGTCATGGTGTCGTTTTTGCATCGCTCCACCAATGTCATCATCATCTCATTATGTGCCTATAGATGAGGCCATCATGGCATGTAATCTAACCCTACCGCTACGATTAACCCCCACTCAGCCTTAGTCAACTGACTCTCCAACTCCATCGTCAGAGGCCAATGCTCCCTTGATCTGTGTGGTGGAAACTACTCCTACAAATGAATCCCACAACTATGGTAGCATCCTTTTTCTAAGCTAACCCTCCTGAATTAGGGCATCATACTTCTAGGTCTTTTCTTGACCCATCCCCAGCACCTGTCGGATCCCTCCACTTCTGAGCCCCTTAGCATCTACCCCTTTTGGCACAGACAACAGTCTGGGCAGAGACATCGATTCATGCATCAGGGTCTTTAATTTCCCATCCCCAACCCACGTCTGCAAAGATGCAACTTCGGGTCTGACATCTTCACATATGTCATTTTGGAACCTCCATCTACATAGACGTGGATCTGGGGATCGACGTCTGCGTAGATGCTGATACCAGAACCAATGTCTCTGATTCAGGCCTTGTTTCCCCTCATTAATGCCTACCTACCTACCCCAAAAAAGCATAAAAATGTACAAAACATTAAATGCAAGGCCTCAGTTTTGGTACTCACTATAGTCATCTACTCTGCTGGTCATCCATGGATCCAAATGCGCTCCCCAAGCTACCCCTTCAACCTCTCCTCAGCCATTTTTCTTCTCTCAGAGCTCTTTTCCTCAATCACTATTCACAAATGACCAAATCCCCCACCCCCACCTCCTGACACTACTTATAGCCCTCATCCTTCAAAAAAATTCCCTGTCCTCCCACCGCCATCCCATTTTCCTGAGCTTTGTTATCATACATGTACATTCCTACAATCATCATCCCATTATACAGCCAAAATTGAGTAAAAATTCAAAAAATAAAATAAAAAATAAAAAAAATCCTAAAAATTCAAAAGTCACACAAAAATTACAATAAATCCATCCACAAGCCTCTCACCTCACCCACTCACTTTGCATCACTCACTATTTTTCTCTTCATTGTAATTCCACATTTTTCACCCCCCCTCGCCATCACCTTGCACTTCACCCCATCCTTCTACACATCGTCCGAACATAGTGACTGCAATAACATATTTCACCAAATCAGTTTTGAGACCAAATCTCCTCATTCCTCATTCTATTCATAGCTTTTGCTAGGAAATATCCAATTTCACAAACAATCCAATCCTGGCCCATTAGGGTGTATCCTCCCTATGTCGGCTTATCAAATCCTCCATCACACAATATTGTTCATGGAAAGAACTTTGGACTGAATGAATGCTTGGTCATGTGATCTTTTTTGTTGATTTTATCTTTTTGTCTCGATCAAAACCTATTCATTACCACCCTGGTCTTCTATACCTTGGTGTGTCGTGACTGGTGACTATTGATACATGTGTCTTTTGTAGTATGATTTGTTGTTGGTATCTTTAGCGCATTTTGTTGATCACACCATTTGGATAATGCCCGACTTCCTAGGGGCATGGTCTAGTATACCTCCATCAAGTCCTTTAACAAGACTTGGGTGTATTTAGTCTCCTTTTGATCGTCATCGCACTGATTCCCTCCTCTCTGCATTATCTCCATCTATGCTCCTAAACTTTACATCATCTATCTAGGCATCCAGTCCATGCAAAGGAACCATGACATCTGTGTTTTCTAACACATGATCCATACCTCCTCTTGCAATATCAAACTAGGGTGTGCTCTCCAACATTGACACAAATGGATCCCCAAGTCTCGTTAGTTGTATTTACATTCCTCATTGCATTTACATCCATGCTTGCATCTTGCATTATAGAAGGCTTATATTTATTCACTTCTCTCCCCTTACCCCTTCTCCCTTCCTCCTCCATCATGTTATGTCCCTTTTTCAAGAAAATTCCACAACACTTCTCTTATTGCGTTCTTTTCCCGAGGGGACACAACCTTTGACCGTCAACGCTTTGACACGACTCCTAGAAACCCAACTTCTTATGGGGAAAATTATTTTCTTGTCTTTGACACAACGCCACTTGTGGTGCCACATCAAAGAGGGGAAAAATGTAGACGTCCAAAATTATTAATTTAATTATTAATTCTTTTTTTTCATCTAACTATTTAATTTAATCAATTAAATAGTTTCATCCTTAGTATTTACATAAATCTAAATACCATCCTAATGTATTTTATTTAAATACATTTCCTCAAAATTTGCCTTTTAATAAATTTATATTTATTAAAATTCTCCATATTCCTAATTCCTCTAAACCAAGATTAAATTCAAATCTAACTTGAATATTTAATCTAAGCCTAGCCTAAAGACCTATTAATCCTACTAGAGGCCTACTCTACTCCTCCCATACCCTACCCCGCCCCACCCTACCTATTACTCTTAATTGACCTACTCCCCCACTTAAGCACACACTAATCACACTTAAGGTGTGATTCCTAACTATTTTAGCACTAATGGAGTGCTCACACATTTGTGAGCAACTCCTCCCAAGAGAGCCACCCAAATCTCGTAAATGGTCTTACAACCTTGTCTCCCACTCCTTTCTCCAAGGTTTCTCACACATGTGTGAGCAACCTTGAGCCTCACAAAACATTTAATGCTTAAAACGACTCTTCCCCTAATCCCATGTGTCTCCTATGTGGCTCTTATGTGGATGCCACATAGGTGCCACCTCGTCCAAGCCTCTCTCCTCCCTCCAGAAATCTATAAATAGAGGCCTTCTCGTCTCACATTTCATCTCTCACATTTGCATTGCTATTATGCTATTTTAGTTTTATAATTCACACTAGTTTCATGCTCTCTTTCTTAGTTTCTTGCTTAAACCATTTAGAGATAACATGCTAGGATAATTTGGTGAATCAACTTAGTTTCTTTCATTGTATTTTGCATATCATCTCATAGTTAAACCATCATCTTGAGGAGGTTTTTGAGACTAGTTCTTCATACTAGTTCTTGAAATCTCTCTTCTCCCATCAATCTTGCATTTATAGTTGCATTGAATTGGGGATTCCTCCATCTTGTGTTTGAGAGAGCACATTCATATCCAATCCTTAGAGAAAATCCAAACAAGTAAAATTGTGTACTTGTTTTTAGCTCAATATGATGTTATTAGAATTTCTTTGTTGTTTGCATGATATTTCATAATTTGAATCATTTTTATGTGCTAACCCACTAATCTTTCATGTTTTAGCTTGCTCCCAATAGGTATAAGATTTCCTCATACACAAATTCTTTTATTTTATGCATGCATCCTTTAGGGTTTGCATTAGGATTTTTGATATCCTTTATTGAGGATTGATCTCATTGTAATAACTCATTCTGATTATTCAATTCCCATTGATTCTTTGATTCCAATTGTTTATGTACTTTCTTGTTTCAGGATTTTCTTCTTGTATGTGGTAGGTTATTTGGATGCATGTGATTTTTGGGTTTTTGGGAATTCGCCAATCTTAAATTCTAACAAAATGCACTTGGATCAATGCGGTAGAAGGATAAGGTATGGTGTTGCATAGAGGAAAAAAAAAATATATGAATTTTATTTATTCAGGTGGAAAAATCAAATAAATATTTAAATTTATTTAGTTTGAGAGGGGAGTATTAGCTAATGAAATAATATTTGAAAAATGTTTAAACATATAGGACTAGAAGACAAATTAACTAAATAATAATATTACTTAATTAATATTGGAGGGGAAATAGTAAATTAATTAAATAATTAAAATTACTTAATTAATAATAGAAGCAGAAGGATAATGAAGTAATTAAATTGTCGGGTGAATATTTTGCAATCAACTTAAACAAATAATTGCAAAATGGTAATTTCAGGCACAACATGTGAGACAAAGTCTCTCCTCTTAAAAAGGGGAGGAACCCTTCTCATTTATACTGAAATCAACTAAGCACTTAACTAAATCTATTTACACTAAGCTAACAATGGGGTGACACACACATCTTATTCTCTTATTTCAGAATAGAAGTTTCTTTCTTTACAACAATCAATTATCACTAATGTAATTCACTTACAAAGTAATGGTTGGAGCAAACATATTGATAAATAGAATATTAGATGAAAGAATAACCTTAAGCGTACTAGGAACTTTAAGTAATCTGGAAGTTCACGAAAGCTCAAAGACTTTCAATGACTACTTATGTGAATTCAAGAATAAAGGTGAAGTATATGTACAACTCAAAGACTCTAGCATATAATACACTTTGGATGCAAAAATGTAAGAGATAAAAGCAACATAAAGGCTACAAATTTACTCTTATCTTGAGCACTTGACGCTATCTTCAAAAGTAATTAGCATCACAAAGACTACAAATTTACTCTTAGCTTGAGCACTTGACACTATCTTCAAACATAACAAGCATCACAAAGACTAAAAGACCAAGTTTGAAAACATAAAATTAACTCTGGATGTGATAAGTAGCTCAAAGACTATAAGATTGGGTTTAAATCTGTCATAGATAATACCACAATAATCACAATAAACTTTAGATAATGTCTCCACATAACAACTTGTTCCAAGACAAAGTTTGAAAGCAACTTGCCTTTTTAGTGGTTGCAATTTGATTATATCTAAAATCACAACTTTAGTATGCTTCCCCAAACTGACAGAGTTTTGTTGCATTGCCAAAAGATACCCAATTTACAATGAGCCTTATCGTATTTATAAAAGAGAGGCTATGAGAAAAAGGTGGGAGAATCCTAACTTATTTTTGTCTTATTCAACATACAATCATATTCTCATTCAACTTGTAATGTGATCGCATGAGATTACAACTTTATATTTTGCATGTGATATGTAGAGATGCAATTATATAATGCATGACAAAGTAAACAAATTGTATCACAAGACACGACTTCAATTACACCATCCTCTGCCAAAGAGATCTTCATGCTGCTATAAGATGTATCATGCCTAGAGTTTTCAGATTCTTGGTACATGGATGAGTGCATTTAAAATGGAACAACATCAAAGGATTTGGAAGGTTTATAATGTTGGATGAAAACTTGATATGAAACACAAAACGCTGGACAAAAACCTTTGGAAATATAATGAGAAGGCAAAAAATGGACAAAGTGTGAAAAAAGTTGCAAATTGGGTCTCAAGACCCAAATTGCAAGTGCAAAAGGTCTGAACATGCAATCAGAGTCATAGAATCTTGATTACAAGGATTCATGGAGGTTCAACTAGTAATCGAGTCCTAGAGTCCTGATTACAACTGTGGGAGGAAAAATGATACGTAGTCGAGTCCTAAAGACCCAACTACAAGTTGGATGTGCACCGATTGGTCATGCAGTCAGGTCCTTAACCCCGATTACAAGTACATACTTGCAATGTTTTAGCATTTGACAAGGTATAAATACCTTGCAATTGGCTCTTGCAATTAGGCCTTTGAACCCCAATTTCAAGGTTACGAAGCTTGCAATGTTTGGGTAGCCATGCAAATAAAGATCTTGTAATCGGGTCATACAAACCCAAATACAAACTAATTGACAATGATTTGAAACAATATGAAACTAGGCTTTTGAAACCCAAACATGGATTAAAAACATAAACAAATATTAGAAGAGTCTATTATGACTACCTTAGGGCATGGAGAACCCAAGAAGCAAAGGGTTTAGATAAACTGAAAATAAACACAATGCAAAAGAAATGACCTTGGGCAAGAAGAAACATAGAGCCCTGACATGAAAACTTGATCAAGCATAAATAAAGAACATGAAAAACCCTTTGCTCAAAATATTGGAAAGAAAAGGATTGAAAATGATAATAGAGATGAACATTCTTGGTATCCTACAAAAAATCCACCTAGATAAAGACTCAGATTTCACCATGAATGTGTGTGCAGAGGTCTCAATATGAATGTACGTAAATAATATACTAAAAAAGACTGAACACATGTTTACAAAATGAAAGTGATGGACTTATGAATCATTATGTTTTACCACTGAGTGGTAATAAATGCTCAACATTGTAGTCGGGGTTTTTAGACTTGACTCTAAAGGATAATACAATGCACTTGCAATTGGGGTCTTAGGACCCAACTTGTAATTTTCAATGCTATCACTTACTTGTAGTGGTAGCTCTAAGAGACGACTGTGTAAATGAATCCTAAAACTAATTTAAAAGATCAAAACTAATTAAAACAAAAACTTAGGATTCCAACCTTCAATAACTCATGGCTTGGAGATGAAAACGCTTGAGAATGTATGAATTGCACCTCAAAATGCATGCCTAAAGAGTGCATTGATTATTAATTAGACAAAATTCGTAGGGTTGTCCCTTGATTTCAACCTTGCAAAAACCAGGGACAACATAAATAGAAAAAATAAAAATATTTAATAAATGGGCATTAGTAGTAGTTTCGAGCTTTTTTATGCAACAAATATTGATAAGTTTTTTTTTGTTTTTTGCTCCAAATTGACAAATAGATGATGGAGTAAAAATTAATATTAAAAATTTAAAAATTCTTAATTAATCTTTGCAACTAGGGTGCATGAGACCAAACTAGAGGAACCATAGGCAAAGGATCCATGTGGAGAAGGCTTTAGGGCTTATCTCCACACTTTGCACTCCTAGCCACATAAGTAGCCTTCCTTTACCTTGATGTTTCCTCCTCATTCTGCATGCTAGGATACATGTATTTTGGCTTTATTTTTCACTGTAAGCTCTTTGAATTGTCAACCTTGTATTTTTTTTCATTCTATTGTATAGTTATTGCTCTATATTTTTTGCTCAAATTACATAATAATGGAGGCCTTTCATTTTGGGTAAAATATAATATTGATTTTAATGTTAATTTTAACTAGTAATACAAATAACTTAAAATCTTTTAAGGATGTTGTATTGGAAAAACCCATCTTTGTTTCAAAATGTGCTTTGTTCATTGCTAGGGTTTTTAGCGACCAAGAGGAGATTAGAAATATAATTGATAAGCATAAGTCCCCTGACCCTAAAATTATCTTTTCCATTCTTAACCTTGATATGGTCAATGTTATTAGTAAGGAAGAAAGAATGACTTAAAAACATTGTTGCATATCTCATTCCAATGGATATTAACAAGGTCCCTTCTAGAAATATTCTTGATGATTTGTTTGAAATTGTTTAGTTTTTAAAATTAGGGATTCAAATTCTTTCTATTGTATGGTGCAAAGAGGTACGTTTATAATATTTTTTAAAGAATTTAATATGCAAGAAATTTTCGCTAGCAAACAATTTTGGAATATAGGAAACTGTTCTTTTTGTGCCCTAAAATAGATGCCAAAGGCTATTAACAATAAAATTCCAGCACTGTCCTATCCCAGATGAGTTATTGTAAAACATGTTCCTCCTCTATTTTGGTCTTTTATTCCTTACGTCCTAGATTCATAAGGAATTTTTTTAGGATGGATGACATGACGGTTACCTTGCCTCCTCTGGATGCAAGGGTTTTGATTGTATCAACCCTAGGTTGATATTATGGGAAGAATCAAAGTCAAATTGGATAATAATGTATTTTCTTGTGATATTGAGGTGCTTGGTTTCATTAATGCATGTTTCCTTTGTTGAAGGGAAGGCCACATTCACATAAATCATCCTATACTAATTAGATCTACAAAGATTGACTCTAGATGAGAACATGTGGTTCCCTCTAGTGGAAAAGGATTGTCTTCTTCCAACCCTAATTGTTATGGCTCTCTCCCCTTCTCTCATTCCTCTCTCCTCTTTTCCCTAGCTCCATAACTCCTGAGTTGGCCTCCCATGCGATTGTACTGACTATCTTACCCTAGCTTAAGGATCCCGAGGAGGACTCCAAAACCCTTGTTCTTCTTGACCCCCTAGCCTCTACTACTAACCCTCTTATGTTACTCTAGATTGAAATTCCTTTCAATCCTACTCCTAAGAGGTACATGCCTAGAAAAAATAGTGCTCAATTATTGGCGGTGGTAGAAATAAGAAATATAATTTCTCAAAGAAAAAAGGAGAAAGCTACCTCCAAGAATACTAACAATGATGACAAACCTTATAAATTGTTTTCCAATATTCATAGATCTTCTAATGATAAAACTAAGGAGTCTACTAAAGAGAATCTAAGTTCGGAACCTACCTCACTGGTCTAGAATATTGTTATAGAGTTAGAAAATAAAGAAAGGATTGATAAGAACCTTTAATGGTCTGTTGTCCACTCAACCCCTGTGATTCTATATTTTATCTGTCTCTCTCTAATAGATTTCACATTCTTGAGGATCAATATGTGATAAATGTCTCCAAGTTAGAGCTTGGTAACTTAAACAAGGATTTGAATGATATAATTTTGGATGACAAGACCATCGGTGGGGGTTTTATTAATGAAAAACCCATGGAGGTTCTTGTCACTTCTTCCTTGGAGGTTTCTTTAGTGGATCATTCATCGTAGTCCCTAGATGAGTTTGACTTGATATTATTAGATCCTCTTAGGCCAAACTCAATTAAGGATGTGCAATGTGGTTCCACTAGAGAAATTACTACTCTATTTGACCAAGGGAATCCCCAAGATCCTTTGCCTTCTAATTTATATTCCTTGGATTTAGCCCTCGTAGATGTTATAAGGAAATATCCTACTTTTGAGTTGGCTAAAAAGTCCCAACCTTCTAGGTTTGACCCCTTTCCATATGAGAATGAGAAATGAATAAATAACTTGGTGTTACTATGAACAAAGGGAAAAATGGAACCATGCACTCCCCTAGTCCAAACTCCAAAATGAAAGAGATTGATATTTTATTTAGGCCCTAGTGACCAAATGGATCAAATTTGATATTAATATTCGTCCCTCAACCTTCTAGATCTAATAGAAAAAATCATTTTGTTCTAGGGGTAATTTGTGAAACTTTGCTCACAAAACTTAATGATGGACATCAAGAAAAAAGATATTTTCCAACTCATTTTCAAATCCTTGATTCATAAAAAAAGTAACCTTAAATTTGCAAACCCCAAATCTATAAATATAAACTTGCACACATTTCTCATGCCTTGAAATATCTAAAATCTTCGTAGCATTATCATGGCTTTAACTTTGCATTAGATCTTCTCATACAACGGTTAAAGAATAACATGTATCTCTCACCTCCCTCAGTTGCAACCATGGCCTTAACACCACTTGTTCAAAAGATTATATAGGTTGCATGAACTATTTCATACATAACCCTATGAGAGAAAAGTCTGTATACAAGCTTATAGAATTACCATAGTGTAAATATCAAATGAATCCACAAAATTACATGTGATATCCTTAAGAATTCCAAAAGAGGTAAAACCCAACCTCCAAAAGCATTAACACAAGCAAAGTATCCTTTAGTAATGAAAATATTATAATACACTTATAAAGTCTTTGTTTATACTTCTAAAACATCAAATGCCTCCAATGCATCCTCCATGTATCCAAGCATGTATGCATGTGTCCCATGCCATATGAATCAACAAGAGAGCTTAATATATCATGACGACTAACCTTAATAAAACTAGACGACCTCAATCACAAAGATGTGCTTTATTTTATAGAATCAAGCTCACAAAAAATAATCAAGTGGTAAGCTAAAACCACGTGCCTTAAAAAAAATCACTGTCAAATATTTTCCCATGTGTATCTCATGCATAAAATAAGTAAGCAATATTACATACACATTCCCGAGTGGAACCAAATTAATATTAATGTGACTAAACATATCCTCCTAAGATGTACCATGAATAAATATGTAATTTACTTAATTAAATTTTTTTTTCTTACGCAAGGAGTACAACACCCTTTTTCTAACAAAAGGAAATTAAAATTCAATAAAATTTTAGACACCTATATCAGAATAAATAAAAATGTCCTATGCCATTCTAAAGTGCTCATATTAACTAGCTTTTCAATAATTATAATAAGTTAAAAAATTTATACCTAGATGAAGAGTTATGGTTCCCCAAAAATACTCTTTAGGGATGCAAAAAGGGCCCTCATCCACTTTTGAGGTTAAAAACTGGACGGAAAATCGTGTCCTGACACACTTGGGCGAAGTGTGGTCTATAGGGGAGCTCCTTATGGAGGTGAATGAAACCTAGGTGCCCCTGATCAAGGAATAATCCACCATCATTTGGTAAAAAATGATGACTATAAAACCTATGCTAAGGCACTCATTTCCTAAAGTGAATTATTTGTGCAAATTTTTCATTTAAAACTTCACAAAATTATACTTGTGTTATGCCAATTGTTTAATGTTGACCACAATGAATGACACACCACAGTTTTGAATGAATTTTTTTTGCTATACCTTATAGTGATGAATTTGACAACAAGAATGTTATATGATATGGATTTGTATGGGTACATAGATCTTGTAATATTGAATGATTTTTTTTCAATCTCTTCACACCCTCCCAAAATGTTATTTTCTCAAACATGGAGTGCTTTATATAAAGATGGGTTTTTTTGGGCCTTTTGAACTTAATACCGAGCTCTTTTTCCAAAATGCACCCAACAAAAACTCTTTCCTAAATAGCTCTTTGATTTGAGTAGAGGCTTGCAGATCTAAAGCTCTTATACCATCTAAGAGTCACACAAGGACTCAAGCTCCTAGAATCACTTGTAAAATAAAATATATATCATTGCACAAGAGAGTAAAAAGGGAAAAGATTGCTTGATCATAGATGCAATAATGACATATTGATCAAGTTGATCAATGACAGACATATGAGGCCATGCTTATATAGGTAGGATTAGAGAATAAGTGAACATAAGATTATGAGAAGTGTCAAAATCACATGACACGAGATAAATAGATAAGTATCATATGTATACCCCAAGTAAATTTATCTAGCAAGCGCAAATACAACCTAGGAGATGAATGTGTTAGGTAATATACTCTGTTCACACCAACACTTTTGTTATTTTCTCATTTTGTCTTATTATTCATTCATGTAATAACTTTCTAAGCATAATTGTGTTTCTAGTTTTCTATCTTAATGGGATGACAATGCATTGAATTGCAGTCCATGCAAAACATTAGCATTAGAGCCAAAACATTCCTATTTTTTTGCAGGTTCCTTTATTTCTATACTTTTTAGTTATGTATTTAGAACACGATTTCAATTTCTTTGTATTTTGTAATTTGCACTAGTGTAAATCTTCAAGTGTTTTAGCTTTAGTTCCCTTAAACACATTTAAGAGTTAATTTTTTTAAAAAGGGTTAATTAGCCTAATATAATATAGTAGATTAGTTTTAATATAAAATATTAGCTAGTTAAATCAAGTTTAGTGATTTGGAATCACTTCCAAAGAAAACTAATTTTTATTTAACAAAGTTGAATTTCCAACACTACAAAAGCTTACCTGCACCGTTTCTTTAATAATAATCTAGATTTACCTATGAACCTCAAGTGATCTAAGAGGGTTCTACCAAAGTCTTCTTAGCAAAAAAAAAAAATATTTGAGGAAGAACCCTTTAGCCTTAGTTGTGATTGATGCCTTACCTTTAGGGGATTGTTTCCTATTGACCTATTTCTAGAAGACATCAACATTCAACCAATGACCTAAAAAATTCCTAAGACTATTTTCCATCTTAATAGTAATTTGATTGACCACTACATTAGGGGTCCTTTTGTTTCCCAAAACCAACTAAATTAAATGACTTATCCTCAACTAAGTCCATGTAAGATTCACCTCCCACAATTTGAGAAGATTTTGAACAATGCTCCTTCAATCTTAGAGAGGAGGAAACAACCTTTGGAACCATAACCATTTCAAGACCATAAATTAAAGAATCTTTAAAGGACCTGCCTTAGGAGAACCACACACGAATGAGACTATTGCCATCTTGAATGATGACTCCTTTTGCCTTCACCAACACCCAACTTTTCCTCCTTAGAAATAATTTAGGTTCTTATTTCTAACTTTTTAAGCAATAATTAATACTAATTATTATAGATGCATGACATAAAAATCCTAATTGATAGGTGAAACTTTTATCCCAACTCCAAAGCACTTGCTAGAAATCTAAGGGTGTGGTCCCATGGAGGGGGGCTTCCTAACAAATTTTAGTTGGTGTTACTAAGATTTTTTAGGATTATTTTTAAAGTGGGAGGTCCCATGAATTTTTTAGTGGAGTTTATTCTTAAAAGTTCAAGCTCCACAATTTATGGAAGTGGTTAGTCTCATGAATTTTTTTTATTTAACATATTCAATTCACTTGACTAAATAAATAAATAAGTTTAAAAAATTTATTGATAAGATTTGGAATTTTTTATATGATTGACAAGTGGCAAAAAGAAAACCTAAGCTGGTGGGGCAATTTCTAGCCCCCCACCTTTTCCACCTGCTCAAATCTGCACTCTTAAAAGTAGGGGTTGTTACCTTTGAGGAGAAGACTCTAATTAATTCTGTAGCAAACTTTTTTTTGGCTTCATGGGACCACCTACTCCATAAAAATAGATCTTGAGGCCCTCCTCATGGGACCGCACCCTAAGAAATTAAAAAAAATCTATTCTCAGATTAAGATTTGATATTATTTTATGAGGAAGTTTTCATCATCTCATAAGACATCTTACTAATAATAATAATAATTAAGCAGATAGGCTTTTCTTTCGGAATGGACTCACTTCCGTACCAGGATTTATTGTCTCACGCCGTTAATTTGTCTCACGCAGTGGTTTCCTTCAATGCACTGTGTGGTTTTTCCTGACTTTGCTTGTGCTCGGGACCATAGGAAAACTATGTTCAGAAGCTAATTGTACACTTCATTATACAAATGTTTGATTAGGGTTTTGTTTTCATCATTTTCTGTCTACTATTCTGTGTGCGCTTCATTTTCATCATTTGTTGTGTGGAATCTATCATGGCTCTGGTCATTTGATCATACCCCATGTCTTTTCAACTGCCAACTCTCAATGCAGGGCCTGTAAACTTCACATGGCTGCATTTATTTTTCACCTAAATTTCAGCCTTCCGGAAATGCTTAAATTGAAACAGGCGAGACACATCCAAAAACAAAGGTGCTTCTTACATATCTCATGGTTGTCCAAGTTTGAAGGTTTGGAATTTTGTATGCTTGGAAACGTGGCCTGCAATTTCTCAATTTCGTTCTTTACCTCAGCTAGAGCGGCAGGTGCAAGATTCGATCCCGCAAACTCCACCTTACTCTTATCTTGTATTTTGTTTTGTCTTTCTTGGCACGATAGCACTGGTAGATAGCTTCTTGGCATGAGGTTATGTTTTATGCGTTGGTTTGAGGAGCCGTTTAAGGGCTTTGAAAAATCAATAGACAATACATGTCGTATTGCTCTGTGATCTTCTGTAATTTTTTTCTTACCCATTGTTTCCACAGAAAATTCATGTGGGTTGTTCAAATCAACCTCCATTAATGCCAACCAAGCAACTATTCCTACCCAATACAACCCATCAGTGAAACATATAGGCACTCAATGAGAATGCAACATTCCATTCCATCACAACAGCAACAACCCAGAACAGGTTGCATTGCAGTCGTCCTTCATAAGTCTTGTTTTCTCATCAAGTTTGTCCAAGACATGTTTGACATAATGTCTGAATGACAATAAATGTCAGCCAATGTTACTACTGTAAATTTATGTATCCGGAAATAAGGCAGTTTGGTACACATATTGCTTGATTACAACATTTCCCACTAGAATCACCGAATCAACCCACCTCCCACATTATTTTGCATTGTAATTTACACCATGTATATTGGTGTTCTATTTTGGACATATATACCCTAAAAGGTTACTAAAATATTATTATACTGCAGACAAACATTCCCTTCCGTTTATTCAATTCTTCCTACCAGCTCAATATACCATGTTCTTCTATCTTTATCCACTGTGCATGTCAATAACATATTGTGGTTCTTTCACTCAAGTGATTTGACTGTTGTTTAGAGACATTATATGTCAATAAAAGGACTTTCTTTGAATTTTCTACAATTATTACCTGTCTTGCAATTTCTATTTTTAATATATGAAGTTTTTTTGTTTGTATGCTGCTATGTACCACACTAAGATCATCTTTGACTGTATTTTCTCCCTAGTTTTATATGGTTTCTTTAATCTCCACACCATGGACTTTTCAAGCATGGTAAATGTGGTTTTATTGTGTTTTGCTTTAAGCTACCATATCTTCTAAGTGCGCCAACTTCATGCCCGATGAGTTTGATGTGTCTGCTGTAATACATGTAGTGTTCTTTTGCCCTTTGTCAATGCCAAAGACTCCTCCCCAATGGTTGTTCCTTTCCAAGCATTAAATCTGTCCATGCTTTAGGAAGTCACTGGTTTTCTTATGGGTACTATTCAAAAACATTGAATGAATGAATTAGGTAGTGTGTAGTGGTGCCATAGTTATGTTATAATTTATTGGCTTAACAAGTTTCCAGGATGGTGAAAGGAGATTGGGGAACACATTTCCATTTCTGTGATGGATCTTTGGGGATACCATTTTTTTATAGGATGGAGGGGGTATCTATTAAAAAAATAGGGAAATCTTTCAGATATAATAACATTGATATGTTATTCATTATATACATTGTAGAACCTAATGCACAAGTTTATAATGAATTAGAGATTTCAGATTTAATAAACAAATTAAAATTATTATCTGGTATCAAGGGTGTCAATTTATTTCTTTGATTTTCAACTTAAATTTTATGATGGTGTGATCCATCATCAGATGATTTCTGCTACCATTTGGCTTCAGAACGCTGTGAATCGATAGGTTGCTTGTTGTTTTTGGGCAGACTGCAATCTCTTTCGTTCTCATCCTTGCTGATGGGGTGTTAAAGGGTTTCCAAATATAAATTTAAACATTCCAAACCATTGACAGCCTTAAATAGAAAATACGACTGACTAGTATTAAGAAAATAAAAACCAACTACAATAAAATACATCGCAGATCACAAACAGTTTGAAGAGAAAAACATGTAACAATAAATCATTATCTAATTATTTATTTTATCTTTTACTTACATTTTCTTTTTTGCATTATTTAGTTGGATAAGTTATTTTATTTTTTAATAATAAATCATTAATAAAATGTTAGCTTCTAAAAGAATAAAAAATACTTTGATTTTTATTTTGTAATTTATTTTATATCAACATCATTTATAATATTTGTTTAAACAACTTTAGTAGGTTCTTCCAAATATAAATTTATGGATGCCCTTTTTAATATAAGGTGGATTTAATTTGTGTTCGTTGTTAATGCATAGTACTCTAAGGCTTGTTGTTTTTTAGATGATGTTAATGCATGCCTTCTCCATGGATGCACACATTATGATTAATCATGATTATTGTTGAAAACTAGATGTAGGCTTGAATGCTTATGCACCTTAATGTGAATCATTTTTTTGCCTACTATTATACATTTTCATCGATTTATCTAAAATTGTGTTATGTTATCTTCTAGCTTGCTTATGTTTCCTTTCAAAGTTTTGTTTAGTTACAAAATTGGGTTATGGTTTTT
>MU225078.1:1868719-1890807 GCA_018584345.1 Thuja plicata
GAGGAAAATGAAAGTGATAGCGAAATAGGTAGGCAAGACAATGTACAAATGCATGAGTGGGAACTACTATCTCAAATGGGGCTTGCTAATAGTATCAGCCTAAATGAGCTTGACATGTTGGGAAAGCACGATTTTGACACTAGCAACATTTGGGAGGACCACAATGTCCCTTCACAATTGCATGAAACTGCAAAACAATTTATTCTTGCGAGCAAGATGTGTCAACAAAATATTCACACCCCATCAAATGTGTACAACCAAAACTACAGGTTATCGCCTCAGCAACAACTAGCACTTTCTCACATTATAGACCACTCCAAAACTAATTTCTCAGATGAACCTTTATACATGCTTGTACAAGGAACAACAGGAACTGGAAAATCGTATCTAATAAGTTGCATCAGAACTGCACTTCAACAATGCAGCCCACAAGGATTAAATCCACTTCTTGTTCTTGCGCCAACAGGAATTGCAGCATTTAATATACATGCATCCACCATACATGCAACCCTCAAGATTCCAGTTGCAGACATGAAACCACTACAAGGCCAAACATTGACATCATTCCAAGAAGACATAACATATTCAATACATACTCATCGACGAGATGAGTTTCATAGGCCCAAAACTACTATTGAAAATTGATAGCAGGTTACATGAGGCAATACCCCACCGACAACATATGTCATTTGGGGGTCTCTCTATAATTCTAATTGGGGACCTTGCTCAACTGCTGCCTGTAATGGACAAACCTCTCTATGCATCACACACAATTGCGCGAAATCTATGGCACAAATTTAATACAGTTGTAACATTGCAAACAATTTTTAGACAAGATGGTGATGATCCAATTCAAATATAATTTCGTAAAGCATTACAGAACATGCGCAATGCAGAACCAACAGAGCATGATTGGAAGTTACTAATGACTCGCACAAACAAGCACCTGCCAATAGATGAGCAAGCACAGTTCGATCAAGCAATACACTTATTTGCTACAAATGAACTTGTTTCATTCCACAATAAAAAAATGCTCAAACAACTAAATGTACATATTGCACTCTGCGTTACAATCAATACACAACGTAAATATGCTGCAGCTAATAATGATGAGCAACTTTCACAAGAAGTCTTCTTATGTAGATTTCAGCGTGTCATGCTTACCACAAACCTCTGGATAGAAGCTGGTCTTGTCAATGGATCTCTTAGCGAGGTCAGAGATATTGTTTATCCCTCCGGCTCTAAGCCCCCAGAGTTACCAACATATGTTGCTGTCAACTTTGATAACTACAATGGCCCACCTTGGGATGTCCAAAACCCAAAAACTATCCCCATACTACCCATAACCCATGGGAGCCGTATGCAACTACCACTGACCACTGCATGGGCTATCACTATACATAAATCACAAGGCCTCACATTAGATAGGGCCACAATTGATATAGGTAAAACTGAAAGGCAGGGCCTTACCTTTACAGCAGTCTCCTGAGTCAAATCCCTGCAAGGCCTTTGTATTGAGCCCGCCTTCTCTTTCGAGCGCTTTTCCAAAATGAAAAAGAATCTGTACACTATAATTAGAAAGAAAGAAGAAGCTCGACTTCTATTGATCTCACTTTGAATTTGGGTATGTGATATTGCTTTAACCCCTCTTTTTCAATTTTCCAACTTCCAATTTTTCATTTCCTCGTTTAAACAAATCAATTGTTTCATAACATTTTTGTCTTCTTCTCTTCTACAGGTTCACATGGGCTGCTCCAAAAAGAGGAAACAAATAATATTGATAGCTACAAATAGAGCATTCTGTTATTTAGTCCAATCCATTCTAAAGATTTGTTTGCTTCCAAGCCGCTATAACAAGTAAAAAATACCAATACTTTACATGCAATTGTTCCACACTAAATTGTCYTYTRTTCAATGCTTCCTTCATCCATGAAGCATGTTTTTAAAATGCAACTTCAAATAACTTYCGTTTACTATGTTATAAGTACATTTTGCTTGCACARCACACAAYTGAATTGCCATTGGGAATATGGATTTGCCCTATTAATCTTCTATTGGATAAATRAACTTCTACATCAATAGACATGATGGATCAACAAAATCAGTTCCTTGTTCATTTGATGGMAAAGTATATTGGAACATTATATGCTTGCCTTATCAAGTATTTCATATTCACATATAAAGGGATGACACATGTTTTGAATTCAAAGCCGGGAAAACTAGTATAGTACTATTACTTGACATGCTTTGTAATTGGTTTAAGTTTACTTTCTTGCCTTTTTTATTTTTAAAAAGTGAACATGCACTTTGAACTGTTACTCTCCATTTGGAAATCAACTTTTTTTTATAACCTATGATGTGTTTTCCAACAACAACCTTATGTGGCCCATATTGTTCACGAAATACCAGATTCAACAGAAATACACATCATGTTATAGTATGCCAAGATGCCAGTTAATGTGTTCAAGAAACCATATAATTTTTGATAAAGCTTTTGTATTTCTGATCTAATGTGATTGACAAGTATTCAAAAAAAAAATCAGTTTCAGCATTTGGTTGAACCATGGATTCGATTGACCAATCCACAATAGATGCGCTTTACCCAAATTAATGTCATTGGATTACATAACTACATGAGTTCGCCAAAAAAAAAACACATCTGCCAACAACGATTCTAAAAATTTATACATCTAAAGTACTATACACTTACCTTGACAATGTCAAGATTCTTTTACATTTTCCACTCACACACCTATCGGCGATTCCCTTTATACATCTAAAGTACTATACACTTACCTTGATAATGTCAAGATTCTTTTACATTTTCCACTCACACACCTATCGACGATTCCCTTGCACCTCCACTTTGTTCTTACCCACAATAATTTCATTTCTCAAGTCACTTATCATATTGATTAAAACAACACATGCAATTTCAGATTTCTCTAAGAAAAATTTTAAACTAAAAAAGAATAATAATTTATTCAACACAAAGAGGAAGTACAAAGTAAGAAGGGCCAACCGCTAGCAAAGAAAATAACACTAAACTATATCTTACTAATAATAATAATAATAATAATAATAATAAAAAAAAAAAAAAAAAAGGAATTTGTAAGCAACATGAATTTTTCAATTATGCAAGGAGTTTTTAATAATCTCATAAGACCTCTTTATTTCCTTGTAATAATTTACATCGGAGACCCTCCTTCAAATGGCTTATGTATGACCGAGCCTTTCATTCTAGGGTTACTAGGGTTTTATTTCAAACCTTTTGTTTCGGGCTACACAAGTTTAATTTTCTTTCGACTGCGGAAGGAAACAGAGCTAGTGTACCAGAAGCGGCGGAGCTGCTGTAGCAATCCAGAGTTTTAAGATCGAGAGGCTTTCAACTAGTTACAATGGTAAGTTTTCTATCTGCAATACAATCCAGTTTTCCTATTCGTTTTCTTTAAGAATAATCTGTTTTCGATTGATGATATTCTTCTTATATTTTACGAAAAGAAAAACGACATTATTGTTCACTAAAATGAAAATATGGATTAAGAGGATTTTGATTATAAAGGCAGTCACATTTCTATTTTGGATCCTTTTTGTATTTTGGGGTGTTTGTATTGTCTGCTATAGGTTCCATTTTATTACAGGAAGTTTAGCTGAATGGTTTGATTATATTCAGTATTAGTGTATTATTGTTTACCCTCTGTTTCCAAGTCACCACAGTAAGGACTACTTTGCCAGGTTCTTTCGGCCATACCCATCCATTTACAACATCTCCCAAAATTCTGCTGACCTGTGTCAAGATCAGGACTATTGCTCTGCGTGCGCAAATCTTGTTCTTATCTTGAAGCTTGGACATTGCCATTTTTCATCTCAGCATCTACTTTTTTGTGTGGCAGATTGAGTCATTTCTTCTTATCCCCGCTTAAGATAGACCTACTAAACATGATCAGTCTGCAAGCTAGTCGAATATTGATAGTTTGAGAAGTCAAGCCAACTTTAACTGAATCTCGTGTTTGAAGACTGCAGTGCATTTATTTGCCGTTGAAAATGGAAATTGCGGTTTTTTGCTTCTTCCAAGGGATTGATTCTCATTACTATTTGTTGCCCCATCATAAGTAGTACTAGGAACATGCACGTAAAGCAATTTTGTCAGAAGAATTCCATCTTTGGCAAAATCTCATAAAGTTCACTCCTCATAGGGTATATTCTACCACTTGATCATCAGCAAAGCAGCTATTGATGTGGAGTATAAATGCAAGCTTCTCTGTTTACTGATTATGCTAAGTGAGGTGGTTGTATCAGACTTGAGGAAAGTCATTGTATTCTTTGAGTAGTCCACCTTTGTAGGTTAAGGTATCTGTAAATTAAAATGTATCAACAGAAAACATCCAAAATCTATCTCCTTTTCAAAGTTTAGTTACTAAGCAGATTAGGGTGGTTGTAGCAGCCTTGAGAAAAGTAGAAAAGCCAAAGTATTCTTTGAACCAGTAAAGTTGGGTGTTTGTGGCAATCTTGAGAAAATCTGAGGCATAGAAAACTAGAGGTATCCTTTGAAACAGTAAAGTAGGATGGTTGTAGCAGTATTGTGAAAAGCTGAGGTGCTGTTTGAACCAGTAAATTTGGGTGGTTGTGGCATTTTCGAGAAAATCTGAGGCCTAGAAAAATAGAGGTATTCTTTGAATCAGTAAAGTAGGATGGTTGTAGCAGTCTTGAGAAAAGCTGAGGTGTTCTTTGAACCAGTAAAGTAGGATGGTTGTAGCAGTCTTGAGAAAAGCTGAAGTGTTCTTTGAACCATCCAATTACATAGGTTAAGGTGTCCATCCATCTGCATAGGATAAGATGCCCATCCATTTACACAGGTAAATGTGTTTGCAAGGCAAAATGTATCCACTGAAATATTTTGAAAATCAATCACCTTCAAGTTGACTGACTGCAGAAAGTAGCATTTAGCAGTCTTGAGTAAAGCTGAGGTATTTTCACATGCTAAGATGTCTGTGCTATAAAATGTATCTGCAGAAAAATATTCAATGCAAAGTAGGGTTGTGATAGCAGTTTTGAGCAAGAGTCTACGTGTTATATATTGCAGTAAATTTCGTGGGCATATGAACCTGCAAATTTAAACGTACTTGGAAAACATGCAATAACTATTTCCTCCCCTCTTTGGCATCCCAAAGGTCTTATTTCAAAATTGAACAATCCTTTGCTGAACATCTTGAGTGATTTTAGTCTTGTAAGAACTGAACCAAAAAAATCAGATCCTATGCTGCCTGATTTTTCTATCATGGAAATAAAGCTGCATTCTTGAAGGTCAGTGCTCCATCTGGGTGAATTGGTTCTGAACCAAGGTTTTGAAACCCAGAAATCACATAACCTTCCATGATAATTCCATATATTTTGAAAATCTTAAAGATAGATGATATTAAGCTTCCAGTCTGCTTTTTGCCAGTTGGTGCATGTGTTAACTATTGGTGTAGGAGATAATGAGTGTTGGGGATGGAATGCTTGCAGTCTAGTTTTTTCCTATGGGTGGATTTGTTAACTATTGGTGTACGATTTGATGAGTGTTGTGGGGATGAATGATTCAACGCAGGCTCCAAAGAGAGGGGTGAAGCCCCCAGTAGCTGCCAAGAAGAAGGTGGCCAAGGTGGTCAACCCTTTGTTTGAGAAGCGGCAGAAGCAGTTTGGGATTGGAGGAGCACTGCCACCCAAGAAGGATCTGCACCGATTTGTTAAATGGCCAAAGATAATCCGCATCCAACGCCAGCGCCGCATTCTCAAGCAGCGCCTCAAGGTCCCCCCTGCTCTCAACCAGTTCACCAAAACCCTTGACAAGAATCTTGGTGTGTTCTCTGCTACTTTTCATTTTTTCTTTCATGGGACTTATGAAATGTATTGTGATTTTCAAGTGGAATGCTACTACTTGTCACTGCATTTCCAAAACAAAACATCTAATGCATGATTATTGTTTCTCTGGAGTCATAACTTTTTGTGAATCTTGCATTGTATGACTATGCATCTATGGTGCTGATTTTACATTTTCCTATTCTGCATGTAGCATCAAACTTGTTCAAGATGCTCCTAAAATACAGGCCAGAAGACAAAGCTGCCAAAAAGGAGAGGCTTTTGAAAAAGGCTCAGGCAGAGGCAGAAGGAAAACCGATTGAAGTCAAGAAGCCCATTGTTGTGAAATATGGTATCAATCATGTAACTTATCTTATTGAACAGGTATTGCTGGTTCCATGCTATATGCTTTTGCTGTTAATTGTGTTTTCGACAGGATCAATTTTAACTTCTAGCCATCAAGTGATCTGATTTTTATATTAAGTAATTCAATTATTTATTTCAATGCCCATAGTCATGAAAACAAATATTTGGTTGCATTCAGAGCAAAGCTCAGTTGGTGGTTATTGCACATGATGTTGATCCTATAGAGCTTGTAGTATGGCTTCCTGCACTTTGTAGGAAAATGAATGTTCCTTACTGCATTGTCAAGGGGAAAGCACGACTTGGAACTGTATGTGTTTATAATGATAAATTTCTTGACAGTTTCTCTGGAAGTTTGGCTTCTGCTTGATGTTTTCATCTGAGAAATATAATCTTCTAAGTTTACAAACTTTGTGATTATTGTTTACAGATTGTGCACCAGAAAACTGCCACTGCACTATGCTTGACATCTGTGAAGAATGAAGACAAGATGGAATTTAGCAGGATTGTTGAGGCAATAAAGGTGTGCACACAATTGGGAGGATGTTCTTCTTTTATGCATATTATTAAGTAATGCCGACAACTTAATAAAATGGAAATTGAATCATATACAACTTGATTTGTACTTCTTTTGCAGGCCAACTTCAATGACAAGTTTGATGAGTACCGACGACAATGGGGTGGCGGCATAATGGGCACGAAATCTCAGGCAAAAACAAAGGCCAGGGAAAAACTCTTGGCCAAGGAAGCAGCACAGAGGTTGACTTAAGAATGATTCTCATTTTGAATAGTGTACGATCATCTGTTCCAAATTTGTTTTGGAGGGGTTGAAAATTTTTGAATTTTAAGTTTACTTTGAGCTTTTGATAATTGTCAGATCTGGAGTTAATGAGCTCTGTATTTAATTACATTTTCTGTATGGATAAAAATTAATTTTTTTTCTGTTATTTATTAACATAGAGAAACTTGGTTGAGGCTGTTATTGTTCTTGTCCAGGTGAAAGAATTTGTTCTTACAGATTTAGAGAAGATTGCTTGAGGATGCTATTTTGTTACATGTTTTACTCTTTTCAAGTTCTTGTAAATAGCAATGTTATACATTTATCTGATTCTTCTATTGTTTGATGTCATAGGCATACAGTTTTAATGTCTTACTGTGCAAAAACAGTTTGCATTCAATAATTTTAATTCAATTCATTAATTTGAAAGGTTCTTTTTTTATATAAATTTATTTTTTTGTCTGCTATAAAGTTTCAAAATTTGCAATCACCATTTGTCATATGTACTGTAGATGCCAAATAATGGCAGATCATTTCATCCTTTACTCTCCATAAATATTGTCTGCGGGATCATTTCATCCTTTACTCTCCATAAATATTGTCTCCAGATCATTTTTATTTTTAGGTGGCCAGTACACAATATTATATTTATTTCTTACTTTCAAACAAATGCTCCTACCGCTGTTGAAGCAATTCTCTTGACTGGGTTAGTTGGCCTTTGCTAGAATATTATCATTACTGCAACTTCTGTGTTACATATGCCACACACTGGTCATATCCTTCTCTATCATATCTGGCACAAGCATTTTTGCAAGATACCTTAATCCCTTCTTTCCACTCTGCATTGAAGACTCTCAGAAGCATTGAACTTGTATTACATTCTCATCATAAGATCAACTAAAAACTGTCAATATTTTTGGGTCTCTCAATGTGCAATACAAATATCTTAGTACCCATTTGATTCATTCTGGAGAATCAGGTCTCTGTGTCCATCAAGTAGAAGCTTTTCGCCTAAGCAACTACAAAATTTCCTTATCAATTAGCCTTTTATTATGAAATGCGAACATTTTAATGCACCCAGTTGTTTCATTTAGCAGGATCCGGCAACCTGTCAAGTTGAATACCTTCTCTTCAGATCAAGTATAAATTCCCACACCCTTAACCATTCAATTGTAATGCAAATATGATGGTACAAAGCAGAAATTGTTTCAGTTTAAGAATTTGGTCCCGAAATCTGTCAATCTGAAGCTTACTCGCCTGTTTCACAGAAGCCTCCAGCCCACTGCTAGCTTCTGAGGGTTGATCTTTATCAAGCAGTAAAATGCATAAGAAATTCAATACAGACCCTATGTCACTAGTCTCCTAGCAATTATTCTGTTACATCCCTTTGATTTAAGTTGTAGTAGTCTTCTGTAAGCTCTGCAGCATGATTACTAGATATGTACTACCAACTAATTCCTGCAACCTGCAGAGAAGAGAAATCATGATCTCACCGTGCACATATTTCAATTTAGAATATTGAAGGGCATAACATAGGGGTTTTTCATAAGGATTATTTCAAGCCATTAGATCATTATCTGTACCAATTGTCATTAGATACTGTTACGAAAATGTATATTTATATTCATGAAAGATTAATTGTTAAGTTTTTAGGATAGCTGCAAATATAATTTCACTTAACATGGTATCAGAAAAATCCAACGGTGGATTTGTGAGATATGGTCCCTTTACCAAGACTGTATTTTCTGAGACAGTCACACATTCACCATCAACAAACTACTCACTTACATTTGCAGTCTGGCTCTGATACCATGTTAAGTTTTTAGGATAGCTGCAAACATACAACATATAGTGTTATTACATTTGTAGTTATCCTAAAAACTTAACATTAATTACAATATGGAGACGAAGTCTCCTTATATAGAGAATAACTGAAAAGAAATGGAAACTTTCTAAAAAGCTGACAATAGGAAAGTTTCCATATTACAATATGGAGACGAAGTCTCCTTATATAGAGAATAGCTGAAAAGAAATGGAAACTTTCTAAAAAGCTGACAACAGGAAAGTTGCCATATTATTTAGAAACTAACTAAAAAACTAAAACTTGCCTAAAAGACTAATATCTAAATATCTAAAATATCTAAATGACCATTAATAGTAAACACTTTTTTACCCTCCCTTAATGGTCATTCTACTAACCACCCAAACATAAAACTTTCAAATCAAAATGCATAGAAGGCTAATTCATTCTTCTCCTTAGACTGCTTTGCCACATGAGCCCGCTGCTGAGACTCTCTTTGGTCGGTCTTCTAATTAGCCAACCAAACTTCCCACAATAGTGACAGGTGATCTTCTTGGAACCCTCCTCAGATGTGCACTGTCCTTTTTGCTGAGTGGATATGCCTTTATCTGTGGTAGAAAATGCCCACACTGACCACATCACTAGTACTACCAAACTGTAGCCTCCACCTATCTTGTTGCAATAGCTTATTGTACAACTCATCAAATTTTAAGTCAACATTAGTGGAGGTAATGTTGAGCGTTTCAACAAAGTGTTCGTAGGACCGTGGTAGACTCTTCAACGTAATCACTACCACACCCTCCTCTTCCATCTTGTGACTAATAGCATCTAGTTGATCGCGGAAATCCTTAATCTTCATAAGAAGCTCTTGCAGAGACATCTTCTCATCCATTACAAGAGAAAACAACATATTCTTCAAAAAGAAAGCTTGGCTTTTATTTGATGTTTCATGGAGACTTTTTAGGTGCGCCCAAATATCCGCTGTAGACTTGCTAGATGACACTTCTGGAAGCATCTCATCGGTGACAGATAACTTCAGCAACATAACCGCTTCTTGGTTATGTTCATCAAACTTGTCCTATCTTTGCCCACGGCTCTAGGACGAGTAGAGTTACCCAGAACAAGCTGGTCCAAGTACTCAAAAATCGAAAGCATCCTCTGCTTCCAGGTTATTGTAATTCCTACCGTTGAGCCGTTGATTTCCCTCCAACTTGATGTTGGCCAAGGATGCCATCCCTTCCGTTTTCCTATGCACCAAAAATGAGGCAAACTTGAGCTTTACAAAATTCTGATTTTTTTTGTAAAAAACTAGTTAAAAACCTTGAGCAAAGAGCTGGCACAAGTCCCAAGACAAATGCGCACCAAGTACAAAACTTCAATTTTTTTTGGAAAAAAAGAGAGTAAAAACCCTTTTGCAATCTTAAAAACCCTTGATTTTTTACAAAAGTCATAAAAAAAATAAATTCAAAACCCCAACTGAAACAAGAACTTGCTGCACCGTAATGCAGCATGTGAAAAGCAGGAAATCCATGATTTTTCAGAATGTCTTCACAAAAAATCGGCAAGCCCTAGGCCAAGGTTGCACATACCCACCAAAATACCTTGCAATTTTGATTGAAAAATTGTACAAAACCAAAAAACTCCTTGCACATGACCAGGAAAAAAAAGCAGAAATGGCGCTCGAAAATCCCACAAACGGCACTCAAAACCAGTCTGCAATTCCTTCGCAGAGACAAGGAGGTCAAAACCCTAGCTGCACGGGTTGCTTTCAATGAAAAACACCAACAAACAGTGAGTGAAGAAAACCCTCCAATTTGCAAACCAGAAAAACTTTAAAAAATGTGCACAAACGATTTCCCTAAAAGACACCACGAAAAAAGCTTCTGGAAAAAAAATTCCAGGCAAAAGTTATGAATTTTTATAAAAGAATTACTAAAAACTGCATAAGCTCTAATACAATGTTACAAAAATGTATTCATATTCGTTAAAGATTAATTACCATATGGAGATGAAGTCTCCTTATATAGAGAATAACCGAAAAGAAATGGAAACTTTCTAAGACTAAATATCTAAATATCGAAATGACCATTAATATTAAATACTTTATTAGATACTATGATTCGTTCTTGTCTTTAGGAATACTGCAAATGAAGTCTGCTTACCTTGGCACAGATGACAAGGAGCTCAAAACAAGGATACCATTATTTAGTTCCTCTGTTTGATGTCAAAACTTAAAGAATATGTTTTGGATCAAATAAACATTAGCTGCAACTTGATAGGACAAACTTCAAAGATTGCAGAGGCAGCTTTAAGGATTTGTTCTCCATGTCTCAATAAGTACATTCAAGTATAAGGTGAGAAGAAGCTTTCATCATCTGATGTGAGAACCCTGATCATGAAAGAAAACTCTAGAATTTGGTTGGTTACTTAAATGACCTGCATCATCAGTAGTTGAAAATGCCCATTTTGTTTGGAACTTTTGCCCATGTCTTCTGCTGTAGCTTTCAAATTTGACCAAATATACTTTTCAGAGTACTGTTTTCTCAGGCATTAAATTTCATGATTTCTGGCATTTAAATCATGCTTAATTAATAATTAGTAGTATAAATAATTTCATTGATATGATTATAAATGTTATTCCTCCTAGTTCTCTCCAATTTACTAATGAAGTAGTCTTCTGTAATTACTAATTTTTAATTCCAGGGAACTTAACAACTCTGAATTATAGGACAGAATGGATATTCAAATTAACCAGTTGGACCTAAATATTTATAGCAAAAGTATTCTAACCTTTCTGGTTTGAAACCAGTCAGGTCATAGTAGTGTTGATAGACACTGTTTTTTGGAGTTTACATCTGTTCTCTGAGAGGAATGCTAGTCTTCATAGCAGACAGCCCCAATTGCACTACCTATTCCTATATTTAAAACTTATTTGCCAAGGTGTAAATTACATTAGGTTGTTCCGGCACCTAGAAAAACGTAGGAGGAAGGTGAGTGGGTTAAAATACAATAATCTGTCTGTGAGCGAGCATAACCAGTTTGGGAACTGAGGCAAAGCAGAAAAAACACAGAAAGGAACACAAAATGAAACAATAGATAGTAACAGACAAGGATATGTACACCATTTTTTGTTCTTTTGCTTTCTTGCTATTTCAAGAAAGTTCACATGTGAAATTATAGATAGAAAGTGACCGGAAACTGTGACAATGAAGTCTTGAGACTACAATCTGATCAATATCTTCTTCCACAGTGATAAAAATAAATTCTATTGCCTTGAAGGAGTCCAATGACAACATGGTGCATCTTATCAGATCCACAACACAAAAGAATACAAATCAGATATCACCTCTGATAATAAACACCCCGGAACTAGTTCCGTGTTCACCATCAAAGGTGCAACAGATTATTTGTATGACATTTGAGCTGCATGTGACTAGCTGCAGTGAAGGAACTATATAGCTTACAACATGAAATCTTCCTTCGACCTTTTTAGTTGAATCCTAAGTATGATATCTTCCTGAGGCAAATTCTTTAGTTTGTCAGTGGATCCGTGTCATGTCCCCAATACGAGGGATACCTAAATCCATCAGAAAATCATCTTATTTATAAGACCTCACGATTTGCTGAAGATGCTGATCCAGAAGATAAAGTTTTAAACAATATTTCTGTATAAACTGATATCATATTCACAGAGATTGTCCTCCAAGTGTGATTCAGAAATAAGGCGGCAAAGTAATAAGATGATCAATTTATTTGAAAAATATATATATTAATAATAATCAGCAATATGCTTAATAATTATCTTTGAAGAGAAGTGCAAGTTAGTATTATTAAGGTGTGGTTAAGAGAAAGGATGCAATTTAATAAATGGAGGGAGTTGTGGTTTTGGAAGAGATACAAGTTGGAAAAGACACATCACTGCTAGAAGGGAAAGGCATATGTATCAAAGGCTAGTGTTTAAGAAAGGCATCAACCCCAGACATAATTAATCTTCAACAATCTCTCTCAAGTGTTTGCGTATAATCTACACATCAGGAACTCTAATCATGCAGTAGCAGCGATCCATCCAAAAGGACACATGCCTTATCAGAAGCAATAATTGGTTAAGAAAGAATACTTCTCATCCCAAAGGGTCACAACTTTAAGAAAAGACATCCCTCCAGGCCGATGGAAAAATATAAGAGACAACACCAATCATTCAATGAGAACAAGGATTGATGGAGGCGAACATATACTAAACAGCAATAATTATTACAGTAGTGATAGTTACTGTAGTCCAGAAATGAAGGAAGCATGAAGAGGCACGATCCTTGCTGAGGGAGCAACAACTCCCCAAGGGTTGCCTCTCTTCATGGTGATATAAAGATATATGTGGAGGAGCACCACGATGGGACAAAGCATCAAGGAAGAGAATCAATCCTAGTAGCATAGGGACTTATAAGATGCAGAGCAGTCCATCAAACCAGGGATTTCTATCTATTACAGCTAATATGGGTGGATGGATCAAATTACGGATTTCTATCTATTGCAGGCAATATCATCATTCTTGTTTAATGATGTCCTGCATGAGATGTGTGATTAGTATGTCTAACATATTATTTCTTATGTGAATTGCTAGCCTTTCTATTTTCTTAATTTAATAGTTTATGGACTCCTCACTAGGCACACCCTCTCATATGGGTGGCAAGAGCCACACAAGTCCAAGATGGATAATATTGTCTCTTGGGTCTAGGGTAGAGGATTAACGGACTCCTCACTAGGCCACATGAGGCCAAGACGGATGACATTCACTCTTGGGCCTAGGGTAGAGGCATAATGTATTAGAATATTATTATATTACTTTAATGGTCATCTTTAGTATTTTATGTAAATTAGGTAGAAATGATCGTTTCTACGATCTTCTTCAGGTTGTTATTAGAAACTTTCTATTCTTGTATCCTTGTATATTCTATATAATGATTGTTTTGATCATTTGTTAATACATCAAATATTTTTAGCAATTACTTCTCAGTAATATAATGTATTATGGATGCCTCACTAGGTACACCCCCGATATGGATGGCAAGAGCTACATGAGGCCAAGAGTGATAATATCCACTCTTGGGCCCAGGGTAGAGAATTAATGGATTATGGATTTCTCACCAGGGCCATCCTTTCACATGTATGACAAGAGTCACATGAGGCCAAGAGGGTTGGCATCAACTCTTGGGCGTAGGGTATGCCTTGTTTATACTGCTGTTTGCAAGTGTATGCCCTATGTTTGACAAATTCTTGTATTAACACAGTGATGTTTGATATGGTGCAAATGTTGGGTCAATCCAAATCAATTTTAATGCTATTACGAAGTGACCTTGTTCCTTGTTTCTTTGTTGTCAAATTGGCCTATGTTTGACAAATTCTTGTATTAACACAAAGATGTTTGATATGGTGCAAATGTCGGGTCAATCCAAATCAATTTTGATGCTTTTACAAAGTGACCTTGTTCCTTCTCTCAGAAAGATGAGAGAAAACTTGTCTTAAATTAAACCTAGCTAGTTTCCAACTATTGATCATAACTCACATTTGAACTAAGGGAGAAAATATGCGTCTACAACTTATGATAATACCAGAGTAGTACATCGATAGGTGGATTACGAATTAGACCTTATGATCATTCAATCATTGCTTGATGACAAGCAATCTAGGAGGGGAGGACTATCATGTAGATAAATTGTAAAAAACAACATTTCTGTATAAGTTGATATCATATGCACAACGAGTGTCCTCTAAATATGATGAGACGTTGGTATGCATGAGACACGCGCTTAGTATATCTAACATATTATTCCTTATATGAATTGCTAACCTTTCTAGATTCTTAATTTAATGGATTATGGACTCCTCACTTGGCACACCCGAGGATATGGATGACAAGAGCCACACGAGGCAAAGAGTGCTAATATTGACCCTTTGGCCTAGGGTAGAGGATTAATGGATTATGGACTTCTCATTAGGTACACCCCCTCATATGGATGGCAAGAGCTACACAAGACCAATAGGGATGGCTTCAATTCTTGGGCCTAAGGTAGAGGACTAATGGATTATGCATACCTCACTAGGTACACCCCCTCACATGGATTGCAAGAGCCACATGAGGCCAAGAGGGATTGTAATTGGCTATGGGGCCTAGGGTAGAGGATTAATGGATTATGGACACCTCACTAGGCACACCACCTCCTATGGTGGCAAGGGGGAGATGAAGCCAAGAGGGATAATAATTGGTTCTTGGGCTTAGGGAAGAGGATTAATGGGTTATGGGTAACTTACTAGGTACACCCCCTCATATGGATGTCAAGAGCCACATGAGGCCCAATGGGATGGTATTCGCTCTTGGGCCTAGGGTAGTGGGTTAATGGGTTGTAGGTTTCTTACTAGGTACACCTTGTCATATTGGATGGCAGGGGCCACGTGAGGCGAGAGGGATGACATCCACTCTTGGGCCTAGGGTAGACGATTTAACAAGGCACCCTAATATGCCCTTTACCCTAGCTCTTCTATGGGTGAACTCTATCAAAAAACTAAATGTATCTTGTGGTTAAAATAATGTTCATAACCCTAGTTGGAATGATCTATGCTTTTAATTTTTGTGGATTATGTTTCCATGTTTCCCTAACATGTTGTAGGGACTCAACTAGGTACATGATGTTACTAATTCTAATTTAATTCTTGTTCTACTTGGAATTTTTGAGTGAGGGCAAAACCTAGGGCATTTACGAAAGGGGACATTATAATCTCGAAGAGTGTGTAGAGTGAAGGATGAATTAGTTGCTAGCAAGTGTTAATGTATTTTTTCCTTGCTAGCATTTCCTTTTTTGGTAGACATGTCAATCAATGCTTAGATGTGACACTTGGATTGTAGTGTGGTACAATGCCCAAGAAATTATAATACTTAAGTATACATATTTAAAATCCATTCATGAAGGTTATTATTTTCATCTGTTGTAAATATCAAGCATATGTTATTGATTATAATAAGCAGCCTAACAAAGGGGTTGACCCTTACACCACCACAACCCGAAGGCGTCGATGCTGGCTTTTACAGGCCATCAACGACTTATTAACAACACACAAACAAAATAGGCGCTCTTAAAAACAAAACAAAAAATAAATAGTAAACTAGCACACATGCTAGTAGCCCTCCTCAAGAGTGGGAGGGCCGCTCACTAATTGCTTGTGGAGAAGATTGTGAGTTTGAAGAACTATTTTTCTTGTGCCTAAAGACAATTGTCTATGTTGTCATTAGGATCTCCGCCACAAGGGGGAGTAACTAATGAAACTCTATTTGGACATCTGTCAGGACAATGGTCGTAGCGCTGAGAAAGTTGTACATTGTCAGCTAAAGCTTCATCCTCATCGTCAGACTGTGAGGAGTCCTCAGAGGTAGAATCATAAGCTCAGACGGTCAAATGATCATCATTTGCATCCTGCCACAAAGTGGTAGCATCTTTATGCAAAAAGAGAGCAATATGTAGCCATTTGTCTAGTAAAGAAGCATCATCGACACCGAAAGGTGAGGACCTCATAATCCAATGATTGAGTTCAAGGCCTATCCCCAGCCATAGGCACTACATCCCCTGACAGTGGTGTAGAGATATCCATGCCAACCAAAATGCAAGCAATTGTAGAGCGTCCCCAGTGAAGTTGTAGTCTCATCCACCTTTAAGAAATGGCCAATAGAGTTTCCAATGGCCTCAAAGTAAGAAATCTCCCAAAAATGGAGTGGGAGATTGGGGAGACGAACCCACACAGAGCACACATTGAGCGGTTCAGTGAGGGGTTGAAGGTGACTGTCAAGGGTTTGGCAGAAAGAGAGCAATTCCCTCTAACCCACAGCTTGCTCAGTACCAAATGACAGTCTTCAGAGGAAGAAAATGCAACAATAAAAAAGCCTTTGCACAAGGGAAGAGTTCAATGTTACCGGAGACTATGGGTTGCCAAGAACTTGTAACCCAACGATGTAGATCCAAAAGAGAAGGCCAAAGACCAATGAATCTACAGATCAACCCACGACGTTGGTAGAATTCTACATTATCCACCACATCTGGGCCACACACCACCACAGGGGAGGCCTTGGCACAAGCAATGGGTTGAGCTTTCACCTTTGGAGGAATATTAGCAATAGATTTGGCAGCATGGGCATAGCTCCGTCCACCAGTGGAAGATTTTGGAGGGGGTGGGTGGGAAACCCTTCTCCCAACAACAATGGAAACCCCGAACTACCAACAACTAGGTATAGAGTCAACTCCAGCCCAGGAGCAGCAACAAAAGCAACCCCATTAGCACGAGCATTGTCAGGGGTATCAATCGTCGGTGCAACACCAAGGACTGTATACACAACAAAACTGTGGAGAGTAGTTGCCGAGTGCAAAACTGTTGAAGCCTTCGTAGTGCCCATACATGTTGGAGCAGGAGCTGTTGTAGGATCGGGCATGCCTTCCTCGCAAGAAACCCTAGCCCCTGAGGCCCACATAGAAGGCCTAGATGCAAGCCCAAGCAACGCTCCAATGGTCTAGCATGCTGGGCGGGAGATGATAGCAGGCGACATTTCAAACATTAATGCTGAGTATGCAATATTCGCCTTTCAAGCAATATTCAAGCATATGTTATTAGATGGCTTTAACCATTTTATATAGGGAAGTTAATATACGACCTTTACTTAATCTTTTTAGAAAGATAAAATTAACAACACAAGATTTAAAATACCTAAACAAACATATAACTTTCCACAAGTTGTTCAGACTGATGCTCATAATGTCAATAGCCTTACAAATGAAATATCTAGATGCAATAATTATGAAGGTGGATTCCTCAAGGTCATTGTATGGATTTCGTGAAGCAAGTCATCAAGTTAAACATAAAATTTGACATACAACTCGTTCAGGTTGATGATAGTAAAATGTAATAATGAATTGTGGAAGCATAAGACAAATGTTCTTTAGTAAGTTATTGAGATTAATGTGTTAAATTATTATTTTTAAAAAAAATAGACATTTTGATATAGTACTAATATGACCACGCTCAACATAACTAGTCATTCTTCTTACTAGTTTGTTTGAGTCTCCTTTGTTATTTGTTGCAATAACACTCCTATTTTGTTGTACATAGATTATCAAATCCAACTAAGATATTATCTTATAAACTTGGTTTAGGATCAATGTTTATTTTCTCATTTCTTGACTCGTAGTTTAATAATGTTTTCCTTATGTATTTTCATTTCCTAATATGATGTGAACACACTGCTCTCTAAATTGTGATGATACAATTAATTTGTAAGAGATTCGTAATAAATTTTCAATTAATTGTGTTTGAATTTGATATGAATGGTGGCAATTGAATAAATGAATTTCATTATCATGTATAAATATGATTTTACTAGCACTTGTACCTAGAGGAGATTCAAGGGATAACTTGATAGGAAATTGTACGTAGAATTGTAATATATTTATATTGCATAATTAATTGTATAATGCCATATAAATATATATAATTAGATAATTTTGCAAATAATTAATGACGCAATTGATGACACAATTAATGACGACCAAATATGCAAGGAGAAAATTGCAGGATCAAGTGCCAGATTTTTATAATGCACTATGTATGAGGGGAAATTGTACGTAATGTATGTATGAGGGGAATTGTACTTAGAATTTTAATATATTTATATTACATAATTAATTGTATAATGCCATATAAATCTATATAATTCGACATGTTGCAAAGAGTTAATGACGCAATTGATGACACAATTAATGAAGACCATATATGCAAGGAGATAATTGCAGGATCAAGTGCCAGATTTTTATAATGCACTATGTATGAGAATATTGCTATCATAAGTATGTCTCATTTGCTTTTAAAGAGATAGATTTTAATATAAATATATATTTTTATTCTATAATAATTAAATTATCAAGAAAAAAAAAGTAAAATATTTTATTATTATTATTATTTATAATTTTATAATAATACATAAATAATAAAATAAATTTTAAAATTAATAAAAATAATCCTTTAAAGGGAAGAAGAATTAGAATAAAATTATTTTTTCCTTTTTAATATTTTTTTCTTTTGCATTTTGAAACAATTTTATAATAATACATAAATAATAAAATAAATTTTAAAATTAATAAAAATAATCCTTTAAAGGGAAGAAGAATTAGAATATAATTATTTTTTCCTTTTTAATATTTTTTTCTTTTGCATTTTGAAACATAAAAAATAAAAAATCTTAATAAAAGAAGATAATATTAAAAACTATTCTTATTACAAGACATGATAATAATAAAATATAGTTTTTTTTTGCAATTTTTTTCTTATTGATAATATTTATATATATATATATATTTAAAAAAAAAACATAGAATGCATGAGTGGTATTTTTCTTTAGAACAAAAATACAATTGGAATAAAACAGATGTATGAGTTTTTGAAGTCTAATGATTAAATAAAATTAAAAATAAAGCACAAATAAGACCAATGGATAGCTTTGTCGTAAAGAGGTTTTCCAAGTGTTGTGAAGAGGTTTGGTGGTTTGGGAAACTTGTTTTGTGCTTTTCTTGGTTAGTTTTATAATGCGAGACAAGTTTTACCGCATAAAAGTACAAGAACAAACCCACAATTAAAAGCATATTGGCTAATTATGCTGTAAGGAAAGTATTTTATAATTTATAATTTGAAAATTTTACTATTATATTTTTTGAAATGGTTAAATTTTATGACAATTTTTAAAAATTGTCCATTAAAGTATTATTGCTATTGTAAATAAGGATAGTCAAATAGAGTATAGTCATCCATCATGAAATATGCTTTCAAAATACATTATATTTTTTAAATAAAAAGTGATTTAAAATTTTTGGATGAAAATTTTGGTACTTAAATTGAGTTACGTATAACAATTAATTAATTTATTTTACTCATAAATGTGCAAATTTGAACTCCTTCCACCAATTGCCTCATTCATATCAATAATATTATTAATTAAATTATTTTAAATGTTAATAATTATTTTAATCATTGAATAAATTATTTATTAAGTAAAGCCCACAAAAGCAAAAAAAAAAAAACAATTGTAGGGCGGCTCTAACTTTTGTATCATTGCATTATGTTTTCTTAATGTGCTATAAGTAAAGGTGAGATTCAAGTGTACATAAAATTAATAATACCTATACTAAATTTTATTGTTTAATTGTGATCAATTTTGTATAATATAACTTGTGTTAGTTTTTATCATTGTAGTTATTTTCTAATATGTATTTACATGCTTTTTGTTGACCTAAAACTATCCACACTTGACTATAACTAACTTTATCATAAATAAAGACAATTATATATGTTAATGATTGTAGCTTCGATCAGATGATTCCAATTGGTGAGATCAAATGTTGAATGACCTATAAACATTTGATACCTATTCTTCTCTATTATTATTATTATTATTATTATCATGAAGCATTATTAATATAACGACTATATATGTGTGTGTGTATGAGATAGTTACACACACACACACACACACACACACACACACACAATGACTATATATGTGTGTGTGTGTATGAGATAATTACACACACACACACACACACACACACACACACACACACACACACACATATAATTGTCATATATATATAAAATTAATAATATAAAGATTTTATATGTTATATCGATTATGGAAACCAACTTAATAACCAATGAGATGGACGAAATAGGTATAGCCGATAACGTTATCGACTGTGATGACTACAGTCATTAGCGACTGTGGTTATCACAACCGATAACCATCGGCCACCACACAAGGTTGATATGGATGTCGATAACCCAATCAACTGTCGCTGTTTATATTATATGTGCCGACCATTATCAATATCTCGCACCATTACTATTAAGTTGTTATTCGATCATTATCAAATCAGTCAATGATATATATTAACAATAACACATAGTTAACAAGAGACATGATGTAGAGACATGTCCCTATGAGATACATTTCCCTTTACATTATATATATACTCATTGAATGTGTAACTTGGAATGTACAAAAATACACAAGTATTATTACAAGTTACAATAGAGATATATACCATATTATCTCAAGTAAACATAAGCATTACATTATATATCTAGGAAGCAGAACTAAAATATATATTTGATCAAAATCCTAACATGGTATCAGAGTAGGTATAGGACAAAGATCAGATCATATTTCCAATAAAGCAATCTAACAACCATATTTTTGGAAAATATTATATTTGACAAAATGGTGAATGGAGTTAGACTTGAGGGTGCCTCAAACTTTGTAGCATGGAAATTTCAGATGATGCTTATGTTAAAAGAACACGAGTTAAACAATATAGTGGAAAATGGAGACCCTAAACCTAGTGGTAAAGATGAAAATATTCAATGGGAAAAGAACAACACCAAAGAAATGAAATTAGTGGTAGACGGAGTGAAAGATCACATAGTACCTATCATCATCAAATTAGACTTGGCATATGCTATGTTCAAAGCCTTAGAAGACATGTTCGAGATCAACAACACTAGTAGGGTTCTTACTCTTAAAAATCAACTTCACCACATGAAGATGAATCAGGGAGAGACTATCACCTCATACTTTATGAGGATAACAGATTTAAGAAATCAACTCTCCACAATTGGTCATACTTTTGATAGTAAGGAATTAACAATGATATCCCTAAATGGACTTCTTGTCTCATGGGAATCATTTATTCAAGGAGTAAATGCTCGCTCCATAATTCCTAAATTTGACCAATTGAGAACATACCGCATTCAAGAAGAGTAGATTAATGACTAGAGGGAACAATATGAATTCCACAAAAGAAGACATTCAGATTCTCACCACTCAATCTCACAAAAGAGGGAAGAAGACCAACTTCAAAAGGAAAAAGGGCAAGGATAAAATTGGGAAACAATCATTCAAGGAAAAGAGGGACCTATCGAAAGTACAATGCTATAGATGTGACAAATATGGTCATCTTGCAGTGAAGTGTCCTGATAGACCCAAACCCCAAGCTTGTTTCACTGAAGTTAGTAAAACAAGCATGGATACAGATTTAGAGAAATTTGTATTTTACTCCACCCTATCTAGTCAAGTTTCAAACAACCTAAACACCTGGGTGATATGTTAGGAATAAGGTGTCTCAACCTTGGATAATTCCTATTCTTATTATTTGTTTTGTAAACTGTATTTCTTGCAAATAATGTTGATGTGTCGGCATCTTGAATTGTGTGTAAGGAGATCATGGC
>MU225078.1:1891202-1916741 GCA_018584345.1 Thuja plicata
TGTGGCTGCAATATCTTTGTTAAAGTAGTTAACGAATCTGTAATTGTAAGGATTTAAAAGAATTTGCACAATACTTTCCTATAGAGATTAGCGTAGGAAGCTGTTTCCACACCTGAGTTTCCTTACATGATAGACAGTGGGGCTTCTCGACACATAACATGCTTCAGAGAATATCTAGATTCCATAGAGGAATATTCTGATGAAGAAGTTGTTATGCCCTGCATACCCGTCCCTATATTTTGTAGGCCCCCCTTTTGCTTTTGGTGTTTTTTCCCTTCCTTTTGTTTCCCTCTGGGATTTTCTTCCGTAGGGGTCATTTTATTTTTCTTTTTGTTCTCTGGCCTTCTGGACCCGGTGTCAGAGCGCGTTTGTCTTGAGAGTTGGACGGATCCCGTACTCCGGGATTCTCTGTCATCATGTCTTCTTTCGCGAGAAGGTGTGGCGGCATGGAATCCCTGGGCCCGGAGTCCAGAGGTTTTCCTTTTCTAGAGTTTGCGGAGGAAAGCAACACATTTTTACCCTAAGGGTATAAATGGGTTTTACCAGTCACTTTCACATTTACCGCGATCAAACACTCAGAGCGATTAAAGCGATTTAAACGATGTTTTGCTCCCTGTGCTTAGCGATTGATTAATAGTGATTTGCAGCGTTTGTTCGTGGTTACTCGAAGGTTAACTAGTTGTAGAGCGCCTCCTGTGCTTGTCCTCCCCGCGTCCTCCATGTTTTTAGGTAGGTGCTTCGGCTCTCCTTTTTGGTTTCTTCTCCCTGGTTTTTCTTTGTTTGTTTGGTCCATTTCTTGGTTTTCGGTCTCATTTCTATTTTGTTTTCTTTTTGATTGTCTCTTTGTCACCTCCCGTTGGTGGGATGGCTCTTCTAGAGGGTTGTTCGCCCTTTGTGCAGCTATCAATTAGTAAGTTTTTGTGTATATCTCTATATATTTTGTAAATGTCTCTATATATGCCTGTTTTGGGTAAGCCTGCGAGTCATTCTTTGGCCCTCGTTTGCGCTTCTGCCCTGTTTGTATATATTTCTTGTATATCCTGCACTCTATCTAGTGGTGAGCTCGTTGTGCTCCATGCATCAAAAGCCCCAAATTTGGAGCTCGTCCGAGAGAGATGTCTGCCTGGTTCAAACTCGACACCTTGCTGGTTTGAGCCATGGTGGTTTTCTCTCTCCTCCGTCAAGTTAGTCTTAATGGCGGGATAAATTTCCCACACGAGCATTCAAAGCCAACCCAAGTGGCATTCATTTTCGTGCATGTTCGGACAGTTGTCGGCATTAATGCCATTACTTCCATTACTGCATGGCCACATGACGCCCACGTCAGCCTAGTACGACTAATTTCTGGCCATGTCGTGTAACAATTAGTTTCCCGGACTCTGGACCTTGAGCCCCCTTTGGTCTTCATTTCGTTTTCATTGCATAAGATAGAATCCCCGGAAGCCCGAGTAGAGGTCAAATTCCTAAGTCATTTTAGTATATATATCTTTTCCGGGGTTTGACATGAAATAACATCCTTTCAGGAATAGATGTGAAGCTGGTGAAAATCTCCAGAATTCAGAATAAAGTTATGTTTTATATACGTATTGACGGTCGTCTTGTTTTGCAGGTTGCCAGAATCAAACTTATCAATCATGTCGGAGGCATCAACATCTTCTCCACCCGGGAGTCTGGAACTCCCCACTACCGCTGCAACTAGGGCAGATGTCAGGACGAAGGCCAAGAAGGCCTTATAAAATCTCCCATTAACAATGAAGTATCTAAAGGGAGAGGATATTCTAGGATCGAAGGTTGATTCCAAGCTTAAATTGATCACCAACACAAGTGTTGGAATGTGGGCCGAAATGCAGGCTTTAGTAAAGATGATGTACATTCAACACACTACCAGAGATCCATTGGCCCTCAATGTGGCCGGCTCCAGGATCCTCAAGGCCGCGTGCTTTTCCTGATCCGTGAGAGCTTTGGAGCTCATCCTCACTCTGGCAGAACACTACAACACAGCCGTTCGGGCTATCATGCTGGCTTCCCCAGTTCCAACCGGATACCCAACACCTATGGTGTCTTTGGACGCCATAACTTTTGTTGCAGGATTGGGGATTCCCCAATTCGATGATGCAACCATTGTCACCCAGTCTCTGGCCTTGGAAGAATTCCAGAAACTAGAACACATGGCTTGACAATATCTCAATAACAACTGGCTTAAAGTGCCAAGGAAGGATTTCAAAAAGATGAAACAGGAGATCCCCTGGACGGAATTTAAAGAAATCACACCAATAGGGATCATCGCGCTATGCAGGGTCTTTGGAGAACCCCATGCCGGGGAATTCTCGGCATGGATGTACTATTTCTTGCTAGGCATTGCCTCCGACAAGCAAAATTTTGATTGGGCCGTGCTATCATCGCCAATCACATGGACTCTTAGCTCACCAAGGTCACACAGACCCCCAAATTCTACATGACCTCTTACGTCTTGTGGGCATTGGCGCAACAATGCCCTGTCACCCATGGATTACTTACAACAGGTGTACTCGAGACTGGCCAAGGCCAGAATGCTCCATGGGATTATTTCCCACAGGTCCAGTGGGAGGCCAGTTTCCTCAGCTTCTCCCGAGTAAATGATGCCTTCATTTACTACAACCTTCTTACACCCACTCGGGATGTTGGATACCGGCTCTCCAAGGAAGCAATGAACTTGGTCAACACTTATGGCCATTATTACATTTAGTATCAACAACACACTTACATTCAGGTGACCGGCTTCTTCAGGAAACCCTATTTATTACCCAAACATTGTGGGAATAAAATAATACTTTTAGAATATTGCAGAAAGATTTTGGAGCTGCATGCCCTCTTCATAGTGAAGAAGGTTACTAGCGTCCCTTTCCCAATCTCTTGTGGAAACTATTCTTGCATCTTGGAAGCAGCCAAAGAAGCTGATAATCAACTTAAAAGTTTAGGGCTGGCATAGTTTTATTTGGAGCGGAATAATTTTGATCCGCTGGGCAAGATAGCAAAGACACTTCCCCGGACACCACCTCCGCATGAGCTTCACTTAGAAGATTTTTGGGAAGATTGCCAGAACGACGTTGAGGTTCGGAACTGAAATTTCATCCGGGTGATGCAAGGCATGATGAAGTCCCTTAAGCTTTGACTTTTAGACACCGAGTCCACAGAGGACCCGCAATACAAAGAGAAGGGGGTAGAAAAAATGGCTCTCCCTACGGTGAACTAGGATGCACTAGAGGGACCAACAATTGAGGACATCACCAATAATGTAATTGAACGTAGCCATGCATATTTTTAGAAGGTGTATCCAAAAAGCACACAAAAAGTTGGCCCATTGGTGCGGGGATCAACTTCCGGGGCTGGGACCTCCTCACAAGGCGAAGACAGAGGAAGCAACAAACTCTGGCGGAATCCCAACAAATGAAAGATACATTAATCATCCGGTTGGCAACCCCAGCTATTATGGCCAGACCTGTCCGCCCTCCCAATTCTCCTTCACTTGTAGAATTAATGGTCTGAGTAACAGGGACCGGAGTGAAGGAAGAGCGGGAAGCCATGTTAGATTCAGGGCCCACATTGGTAACCAGGAGGAAGAAGAAAAGAACAGCTGATCCTTAGCCAAGGGTAGAACCGGAGCGGAGGAAGAGCGGGCAGCCATGTTAGATTCAGGGCCCCCATTGGTAACCAAGAGGAAGAAGAAAAGAATAGCTGATCCTCAACCAAGGGTGGAACTGGAGCTTGGGATGCCTAGCATCCTCGAAGTATAGATTGTTTCCTCGGACTCCCCGTAGTCGGACAATCAACCCAAATATCCCCTGGAGACCTCCCCTCCGCACAATGACTTTGACGACATATTTAGGATGGATGAACTTGTAAACCTACAAGGGGATATCGGGAAAGCGGTAGAAGAGATTGCCGCCCAAGATAAAGTAGTAATTCCCATTGAAGGGGAGATCCTGGAGAAAGAAGCTGCCACAGAGCAGGAGGTCCGGGTTGAAAGAGAAAAGGAGCCAGAACAGGTAAACATCTCCAATGTACCGGAGATATAGGTTACAAGGACCAACACTACAGAGGAGAGGCAAGTGCAAAATGAGCAACCAACATCTGCTGAGGGAACCGGACCTACAGGAGCAACCGTAACCTCAGCCACCATGCTTCAGAAGCCTCCTCCTGCCCCAAAGAAGGTAACATTCGGCGAGGTGATCTCAGCAGCCCAAACACTAAACCTTGGCCAGACACCTCTGCCACCTCTAGAGAATACACCAACGGAGGAAAATACCTTGGTGGAAGAAGCCGACGAAGAACAAAAAAAATAGCAAGGTGAGGGGAAGAACCCCGAAAATACAGATGTTGAATCTGACACTGCTAAGGACGTGGACACCGAAGCAAAAGATACTCACGCCACTAAGGTGGATAATGCAGGTGGTTCAAAAGATACAGGAAAAGAGTCCGAAGAGACTTAGAACACTGGGGATGCACAACAGAACCCCGAAGGGGATTCACAGGATCAGACTTTGGCAACAAGGCCACCCCTGCCACCACAATGGTTGGTGGATTCTAAAAAGAGGAAGGCCCCAACAGAAGCAAAGGTCCATCTCTCCTTGGCTGAGATGATGGCACAGGCGCAGGGGGCCCCTAAACAAAAGAAGGCTCGGACCCTCCATTGCACTCGGACTGGTCCGAGTAGAGAAATAGTTGCGGTGATTGCAACACCTCCCTCAGAGATAGATGCGACAGCAACCAGAGCCGAAGATTATAAAATCATGGAAGTACCCTTGGGGAGGAGAGACAAACAGGGCAAATTGGACCTGTTAAAAGAAGCCAACCGGGCAATAGAGGCTCGTTATGACAAGCAAGCCCGGAAACTCAAGGAAGAGAAGGAAAAGAATGCAAATCTCCTCGGGCTATTGACAGAGCTAGCGCAACCCATCACTGCTATTCCTCTGGAAGCTTCCACAAGGTGACATAGATGTGTTAAGGGGTATGAAGAAGAAGGCGCAGACAGTTGATGACTAGGTAACTGAACAGGTAGGGAACGTCCAATGTTTCCTGGTGGTTACACTCCCAGACCTATACGCGGTCGATGATGTCTTGAACTAGGCCAAAAATACCATTTCCATTTGGGAGGCAGAAATCAAGCAGTATGAGGTGTGGATAGTTGAGTTAGGAGAACTCATGATTCTTGGGGAAGAAATTGTTACCAAGGCCAGAATTTTGGGAGAGGAATCCTTCGACTTTGTCTGAACCCAACACTCCACACTTGATCTCACATTGGAGATAAGAAAGCAAGTGGTAGGCGTCTTGCAGGATAAAGTTCCAGAGGTAAAATATTATTTAAATATGTACAAGGCATTCATTTCAAGGGTTTCAGGAGTCGATCCCTTTAGTACTAAAATGTGTACTCCAGAGGAATACGTCGTGGGAAAGTTTGACGAGTTAATGGAGTCTTGATACCATTCCCTGGAGGGAATGGACGGAGCAAAGAGCATATCCCGCATGGAGCTCCAAGGCCACGATGCTGAAAGATGGCAACATAATTCAAGGCAAACACTCTGGATCTGGGCGAACAGGTGAAGGCGGCCAAATACCGTCGGGCTGGCCTCAAGGATATTGATGATAATGGAATTGCCCAACTCCTGGAAACATTTAAGAATAGCAAGGAGAAATAAGGTTCTCTAGAGAGATTTCCACTAGTAGGGTGCATTTCTGAACATTCCTTCATTCTTTGAGCGTAAGCTCCCGGATCCTGGAGTCCCAAATGCAATAGTTTTGTATTCTTTCGGTGGCTCGTGTTCAGGTTCCATAGAGCTGACTGGTCACTATCCAACAGTTAATAAGGATGTCAGAAAATAGGTGACCCTAGTATGGCGTGTCAGATCGGGGGATGGCTCTGACAGGTGGTCTTCCCAAGGCGCCGCTTCAACACTAAACACCTGGCGCATCGGAGATAGCGAGCCACTTTTACATTGATGAGGCATGTAGTCTCAAACCCTGGGAGATCAGATTTCTTCCCTTCTTCCTCTGACACTCTCCTCGAGGCCGATTCTTCCATTCTCTTTTATTGTCTTCTTCTGCTGATCTGTCAAACCTCGACTCTTTCTGAGGTTGTTGTAACGTGGTGTAGGTAGTCCCGACCACCGAATATTGTATTTTATTATTGAGTGTATAGTTAGATTAGGTTAATTTTAGGGCAACATTTGTGTATAAATGATAAGTCCGACCTCATTTCAAAGGTCGACAGAATTGATGATTTTGCAGTCCATACTGTTAGCTTTCAACATTTCATTTCTTGTAGTTGCAGATCTCAATGCTCGGTAGTTCTTAGTAGTTCTTAGTAGATAGATTCTCTCTTGGAGCCGTTGATGTACACACCAGTGACGCTAGAAAACTATTAATGAAGAAGGAAGGATTCTCGCAATGATGTCGTTGGTGTCTTGATCTCTGAGTTAACACCCTTTTGTGCTGCATGTTTCTGATGTCCTTTAATCTAATGTTTAAGTAGATTAATGACCTCTTTCCCCTTGCTATTGAATATGTATGAATCACTGGTTCTGTTTATGTTCAGTATTTAGTCTAGTCCATTAGAGCATGGTTGATGTTTTAAATGTATTTGCATGACTATAAGTAGAATGAATACACTCTAACCCTGACATATATTTTAAAGTTTGTTTGATAACCCGAATGCTTGCAGGAAACCCTAACATACCCTAAATCCCCAGAGAAGATGAACTAAGAAAAACCAACTACCCCCCGAACAAAAATAGTCACAACACCCAACTTAGCTCCCACACTATGGAGACCCGACTCTTAGGTGCTTGAAGGCCCAGAGAATTTATTTCTTGGATAACCTTTACAGGAGAAGTTGACCGGTACCCTGGTACTCGGTGACAACTTACATCTGTTGGCGGACCGGTCACAAAGTCCCGTCAACAAAAATTGGCGCTAGAAGGAGGGCATGAGCTCGTCCCCTTCGGAGGATTTCAACTTTGCACTGCTTGAGGATTCCCCAAGCCGTAGTTTTAGGAATTAGACCTTTAGTGGGATTAGATCATTTTCACCCGCACGATTCGAAAGAATCCTTAGATCAGCCCCCAATCCCAAAAGGTTTGTTAAACTCGAGCCTCCTGCTCGAAAGAAGCGAACCCCGCAAACCAAGAAACCAACCAACCTTATCTGGGGATCTTCTACATCTTAGAATACACAATCCCCTCAGATAACCTCAGGGACCAACGCCTAGTCTAGCCAAAATCCAACTCCCTCGATGACTGCGTACTTCGGTAACACCGGGTCCCCAATGGGGCAGTTCCTCAGCGCAACCAACGATCTTCCTTCGCATCTGGAGAAGATCTGCCCCCGATATGAGCACTTAGGCTCGCGAACCACAGAAGAGCATCTAGAGGCATACAAAGATGCCATGAACCGACACCAGATCCAACATCAATATGTTATGACCCAAATGTTTTGCCTATCCTTAGGACAGAACGAGATGAATTAGTACCTTAACTTGCCTGCCAACTCCATCAACAGTTGGTAGGATATGAAAGATGCTTTCTTGGTGGCCTTCTATGTACATGTGGATCTAGCGTGGTTCCACAACCAGTTTATCTCTATTAGGAAGGAGCTGAACGAACCCCTTGCAACATTCAATCATCGATTCCAACGTGCCTTGAAGTGGTGCACGGGTCCCTTCATCCCATCTATGGATGTAACCATCCAAATGTACTTAAATGCAATGGACCCTTTTGTTGCCACTATCCTTTGGAGAACCACCAGCCCCAATGATTGGGATACTCTAGTGAAGGTTTACAACCTAGCCCTGGAGTTGTCCCGTAGTTTGAACAAAGTTCTCGGTGGGATTGGGTAGAGTACACCTTTCAACATGATACCCGACGAAACTTCTTACGTCGGGGGATACAACCCCAATCAAGCAATGGGTGCCCCAACGATGGCCACAAAACCACCACCGGCGATAGACCAGCAGGCCCAGTACGTATATCCATCGTAAGTTCAGACAATGCTAGGTCTAGAATTTGTTCCCTAGAACCAGCCGCAACAAATGCAAAAACCACCGACACAACCCTCCGGAGTACCTTTCTTCTAGTCACCCGTGGCTAGAGGATTTCCGTCCTCGACTCTGGGAGTTGCTACACCTTCCCCAGGAACCAACCGCAACAACCGTCACATTGTGACGCAAACACCCAGCTGTTCGCCAAGGTTGAATCCCTCTGGCAATTGCTATCCTCACTGACTGTGGACATGGGACAACTGAAGGCGGGGTTTTTTGTGCCCCACAACCTCGATTTCCAGGGAGGGAATATCTTCTCTGGCCAAAAAAATACCAATACCGGAGGAAGGAACTACATCAAAAGGCCCCAACCCAACCAACAACAATTGAAAAAGAACGCAAACACCGGAGGTCCTCCTCCAAACCAAAACACCACCCAGGGTGGTGCTAGACCCAGTCATTTTGCACAGCTTGTAGAATTCCACCCCATGACTAACTGGTGTAGATTGCATGACACTGGCTCTCATTTTGAGGTGAATTGTGCCACACTAGAGAAGGTCATCATGATCTCCCAGTTGGACAGACAACAACCTGTCAATCCTACTCCCCCGAAGTCATCCACAATAGAGCCTACTCATAGTGCCTTCACCTATGAGACTGTCTTCTTTGGGACAAACAAGGAAGACCCCAAATTACAGGGGTTCTTTGATGAATCTATCCCGACCTTTGAGGCCAATGCCTTTACCAACCCATGGACTCCCTACAACACTCAGAGTCAGGCTGGTAAAGGACCAGTTTATACGCCAAGACCTCCCAAAGATACCCCTCCCCGGGACAACACTACTCATCGCTTCTTCCTACCGAAAGGACTTGGCCCTAACCAAGCCAAGGATCTGGCCGAGGGAAGCCAACGATACCCGGGAGGAAGGTTTGACATCACAAAGGCATTGGAAAGAACCACCACCTCCATGACCTTGATGGAGGTTTTGTTAAATTGTCCTGAGTAGAGGATGTCTCTTCTGAAGCTCTTGGGGAACCCAAAAGCTGTTAGTTGCCCACCAAAGACTGTCACTTTTGACGATGCTAACGCGACAGTCTTCCATGGAAACACTGAGGATCCTCCCTTCTTATTAGGTCTGAACATACAAGGGAAGAACCTACATAACTTCTTGGTGGATTCTAGTGCTTCAGGCAACATCATCCCCTTATCTATATGCCAGAAGCTCAGACTATTTCCCACTCTGTCCAAAGGCGCAGTAGTCCAGCTAGACAAAACTACTATGAAAATGGTACGTGAGCTGAAGAACGTTTGGATTCAGCTCATCCAGGACCCTCAGATATCAAGCATAATAGATATCCAAGTGGTGGACATCCTGGAGACATATGGGATGTTGCTAAGTCAGAATTGGTTTAAGGCCCTTAATGAGTATTTCTCCACTGACTTTTCCCACCTGTGGCTCCCTTGGGAGGGGAAACCTAACCAAATCTGGATAGAGAGTGAGCCCATGATGAAGCAGGCCCTCCCCAAAGTCGGGAGGGTGAATGAAGTCCTTTTCTTTGAGACTTCCCACGGGGTGTATAGACCCCTAGAGATCTTAACCTTTGATTTCAACCCCAGGGAAGATCCTATAGTCTCTCAGAGATTTCAGGACCTGGACGAAAAAATAAGGGGTGAGGTTAACTCACAAGGTAGCACAGCAACCCCCGCTACACTCTTGTCTGGTACTTGGTGTCAAGTGCATTATAAAAATCATTTCAAACTAGAGTGTGATCCTTGCCTCACTGCTGCTACCTGACACATTCGCACCCTCTGGGAGAAAGAACACAAAGTGGATTTTCCTGGACCCAACAATCATTCTGGCGGTACACCTTAGGTGCCACTTGTCTCGAAATCCCAAAAATGGACTCCTCCAAAGAAAAGACTCACCCACGCACCATCAGAGCTAGAGGAAACTCCTCCCAACCTTCCCAAAATCCATCCAAATGCCACTTTGTCTTCCTAGCCGCAGGCAACGAACAATGACCTGTGGACCATGAAGTTTGATAGATCCTGGTCTAAACAAGGCTGTGGGGCCAGAGTGGAATTGATCAACCCGCGGGGGAAATCCTTTCTCGCATCTTACAGGCTGCAGTTTAACTGCACAAACAACCTCACTGAGTACGAGGCCCTCATCCTTGGACTCCTATTCGTACTAAGGAAAGGAATCACCCGCCTCCGGGCGATGGGTGATTCAAAGTTGATCGTTAAGAAGGTCCGAAGCCAATACACTTGTTATGATAAAAGGCTAGCTGCTTACCGCAATTAGACATGGAGCCTCATTGAATATTTTGATGCTTTTGATATCAAACTCATTCCCTGAAAAAGAAACTATGTTTCGGATGCCTTTGCCATATCTGCCAGCATCCTTGAGCCAATGGCTGGCTCCCGGCTCTGAAAGTTTTCTGTTGAGATGGTTCCCACCCCGTCTATCCCAGAAAATGTCACCCACTTTCAGGTGTTTGAGGATGACCAACATATTTTGGCCTTCATGGCCAATGTTGGTGTTTTTGAGGACCAGATAATGGAAGAACGAGATCATGACGATACCGGACAAGGTGAAGAAGACGACGGGATCATAGACCTGCCAACCAACACCATCCCTAAGGGGATGGTAGCGCTAGAATGTATCTTTGACTTAGACCCACGAGGTTGGGAAAAGATACCATCCTTCTCAGAGGGAGGAAAATTTGAGAAAGTCAACATCGGCCAGTCCGGTGAAGAAAAATTCATGCATATTGGAACCTCCTGCTCCCTAGAGGAGAAGGAGAAGATTCTTGCGGTTCTCCGAGAATACATTGATGTAATTGCATGGGAGTATGAGGATCTGAAGACTTATGACACATCCATAATGACCTATACCATCCCACTAAAACCAAATGCTAAGCCCTTCTGACAGAAGAAACAACCGGTCAACCCATTGATCAAACCTCTAATCCATCAGTAGGTTCAGAAACTACTATCAACTCGGATTATCTTTCTGATCTGGCACACAACTTGGGTTGCCAATCTCGTCCCTGTGTGGAAGAAAAGCTGCAAAATTTGCCTTTGTGTGGATTTTTGAAATTTGAACAAGGTATCCAAGAAGGATAATCACCCTCTTCCTTCGTTGGATGAGGTGTTACAAATCGTAAATGATTCTCAAATGATGTCTTTCCTGGATGGATACTCTGGGTATAACCAATTCATGGTTAAGTATGAAGATAGAGACAAAATGACGTTCACCACCAAGTGGGGAATGTTTGCATACCAGAGAATACCCTTCAACTTGATCAACACAGGGGAAAAATTTCAAAAGGCTATGGACATTTGCGTTCGAGGGCCTTGTAAACAAATGCATGATCATCTACATGGATGATTTGACAGTCTTTTTCCGGGACAGGTGTGATCACTCCGCCCACCTCACCCAAATTTGTGAGAGATATCACAGGTATGGAATCTCCCTCAACCCTAAGAAATGTATATTCGGGGTCACTGAAGGGAAGCTACTCGGGCATATCATCTCTAAGAAGGGTATATCTGTTGACCCTGAGAGAGTTGAAGCACTACTGAATCTACAAATGCCCAGCGGTAAAAAGGAAATGAGTTCTTTCTTCGAAAAGATAAACTTTGTCTGACGGTTTATCACTGGATTCGCCAAGATAGTAAAACCACTCAACGATATGATGAAGAAAGATACAAATATTGAGTGGAGCCCTAAAGCAAAGTGAGCATTCAACCAGATTAAGCAAATGATTATGGAGGCACTATTCTTGGCTAGTCCAGACTATTCCCTCCTATTTTACATATACTCCTTTGCTTTGCCGCATTCTACCGCGGCGGTTTTGACCCAGATTGTTGAAGGAGAAGAACGACCAATAGATTTTATGAGATCCCCCTTCAAGAACACTGAAGTACAGTATTCATCTTTGGAAAAGCAGACTTTTACTCTAGTTCAGGCCGTGAAGAAATTCTGGCACTATATTCTCTGGAGCAAAGTGCACGCTATCGTTCTGAACTAGGCAGTTACATCTTTACTGCTGCAGAGTGAATTGGGTGAGTGCCAGGGGAAATGGATGGCCATCCTCCAAGAGTATGATTTGGAAATGCAACCCATGAAGATATTCTGAGGCCGGGGACTATGTAGAGCGATGGCGGAAGGAACTCCCAATATTGAATGCCAAACTTACACAGTGGAGTCCGTCACTCAGGATCCATGGTATACCGATCTGGTGTACCTATTTCTTAACAAAAGATGCCCGAAGGGGCTTCCCCCAAAAAAACATCGCACCCTGTGGCTTAAAAGCGCACATTTCATGATCAGGAACATAACGCTTTTTCGCAGGAACTATGAGGGAGTTTACCTCCGGTGCGTAGATAGGGTCCAAGCTGCTAAACTGATTAAAGAATTTCATGGGCAGTTTGGAACCGGGCATGGCTCAGCTGATGCCACTGCCCATCAGATCCTCTTGGCCAGATACTATTGGCCCTACATCTTGAAGGATTTCTATACTCACGTTAGGAGATGCCACACTTGTCAAACAATGATACATCGTGAACGGAAATTGACCATGCGTTTGCAACCAGTCTTCAAAGCTAGACCCTTCACCCAATGGGTGTTTGATTTTATCAGGGAAATCAACCCCAAATTTTCTGCCAACTATCGATACATTTTAACTGCTACCGATTACTGCACCCGGTGGTTTGAAGCGATTCCTTGCAAAAATAACACGACAGACGTAGTTATTAAATTCCTGGAAGAAAAAATAGTCACCTAATTTGGGATGCCATTTTCTATAGTGTGTGACAATGGTCTGACATTTTCTTTGACGTAATTACTTGAATGGACCTATCAGAGGAAGGTCACCTTGAAGTTCTCCAGCAACTACTACCCGCAGGGTAATGGTGTGGCTGAATCAACCAACAAAAATCTGCTAGAGGTGATCAAGCATTTGTTAGAACAAAACCCCCGGGACTGGCACCAAAAGATTAGGTTCACCCTCTGGGTGGATCGTATCAAAATAAAGGTAGCCCTGGGGACATCCCCATTTCATCTAGTTTATGGCCATAATCCAGTATTCCCCATCAACTTGTAAATTTTGGTCTTACAATTTATGCAGGAATTTAGCAACCGGGATAACATTGTGGAGGTTCGACTTCTAAACTTGGTAAGGATGGAGGAACAGAGAGACAAAGCCCTAGATCACTTCACGCATCATCAAGCAGTAGTAAAATGATGGTTTGAACGAAGAGCCCAATATAAATCCTTTCAGATTTCAGACCTGGTCCTCTTGTGGGACAAGGCCCGAGAGAAGAAGGGAAAGCACACCAAGTTCCAAAGGCTCTGGCTTAGACCATACCTGATATCTAAGATCTATGGGGAAAATACCTATCGCCTTAGTATTATGACCAGAGAAGCTATCCCATTTCCTGTCAATGGGCAGTTCCTCAAGCACTATTTTGAATGAGGTGAGTGGTAAGATTGCCCAGAGTTGTACTATATGTAGAGTTCTTGCTTGTAAATATTTCTTCTCGGTACTCCGCTTGGGGTGCCTTGTCCTTGTAAATAGCTTGTTGGTCATCCTCCGAGGCCACCTTTTCTTTCCTTTCCTACTTGTCCTTTGCTTTTGCCTTTTGGTTTTATTTCATTTTCATTGTTTTCCAGGTTCCCATGCGTTTTGCCTTCCTTTTTGTAGACAGGTATGCTTTGCATGACATCTAGCCCTTGGAATGATACCCTATGCATTTTTGGGTAGGTCAAAATCTATTGTTAGCATGATGGAATTTGTTTGCACTCTAGAGTTGTTTTGCGAGTATGGTAAAAGGCTATGGGTGATCTTTCATCTGATTCATATCTTGATAGTCCAGAAATTGGTTAACAAAAAATCTAAAGGAGCAAGTAATCACATGGTCCCCAAAGGTAGATCGGTTGCACTAAGTTGTTGACCAAGTCTGAAAATCATAAAAATATCACGGGTCCAAAATTTTCTCTCCTATTTAGCAATCAAAATGGATGGCAAGGTGAAAGAAGTACCATCGCAAAAATTTAGCTAAGCTTAAGGTTCACGGTGAAAGAAGTACCACCTTCCCATCTAGAAAAGAAAAGAAAATGAATAATCTATACAGAAGAGAATTTTGGTATCTGGGGGAAACATGCAAGATACAACGACTTTGGTTTGATACATGTAGTGCCTCCTCTCTGCTTCTCCCAGAAATCATCGGCTTGATTTTCTTTTAAAGCACACACCTCACGACTGATGAAAGATTGAATCATTGATGAGCCAGGTTTTCTCAGATGCCTCACACCCTACAAACAAAACACTCCAGGTAAAGATAATTTCAAGTGTTGCTAACCAAAGATTCTGAAGTTCTCAAATGCGCCAAGGCATTAGTCCTAGTGGGTCACCATTTTTTATGCCCTGCATACTCATCCCTACATTTTGTAGGCAAAATGTTGGGTCCCCCTTTTTGCTTTTGGTCTTGTTTCCCTTCAGGCTTTGCTGCCGCAAAAGTCATTTTCTTTTGCTTTTTGTTCTCTTGCCTCCGGGACCCAGTCCCGGAGCGCGTTTGTCTTGAGAATTGGCTGGATCCTGGACTCTGGGATTCTCTGTCATCATGTATTCTTTCTTAAGAAGGTGTGGTGGCATTGAATCCTTGGGCCCGAAGTCTGGAGGTTTGCCTTTTCCAGAGTTTACGGAGGAAAGTAACACATTTTTACCCTAAGGGTATAAATGGGTTTTACCAGTCACTTTCACATTTACTGCGATCAAACACTCAGAGCGATTAAGGTGATTAAGGCAATTTAAATGACATTTTTCTCCCGGTGCTTAGTGATTGATTAACAATGATTTGCAGCATTTGTTCATGGTTACTCGAAGGTTAACTAGTTGCAGAGCACATCTCGTGATTGTCCTCCCCGCGTCCTCCGTGTTTTCAGGTAGGTCCTTCAGCTCTCCTTTCTGGTTTTGTCTCCTTGGTTTTGCTTTGTTTGTTTGGTTTGTTTCTTGGTTTTCGGTCTTGTTTCCATTTTGTTTTCTTTTCGCTTGTCTCTTTGTCGCCTCCCATTGGTGGGATGGCTCTGCCAGAGGGTTGTTTGCCCTTTGTGCAACTGTAAATTAGTAAGTTTTTGTGTATATCTTTGTATATTTTGTATATGTCTATATATATGCCTATTTTGGGCTAGCCTATGAGCTGTGCTTCGGCCCTCATTTTTTCTTCAGCTCTGTCTATATATATTTCTTGTATATCCTGCACTCTATCTAGTGGCAAGCTCGTTGCGCTCCATGCATCAAAGGCCCCAAATTTGGAGCTCATCTGAGAGAGATGTCTGCCTGGTTCAAAATCGACACCTTGCTGGTTTGAGCCATGGTAGTTTTCTCTCTCCTCCGTTAAGTTAGTCTTAATGGCAGGATAAATTTCCCATGCGAGCATTCAAAGCCGGCCCAAGTGGCATTCCTTTCTGCGCGTGTTTGGACGGTTGTCGACATTAATGCCATTACTTCTATTACTGCATGGCCACGTGATGCCCATGTCAGCCTACTATAGCTAATTTCCAGCCATGTCATGTAACGGTTAGTTTCCCAGACTCCGAACCTTGAGTCCCCCTTTGGTCTTCATTTCATTTTCATCGCATAAGATAGAATCCCCAGAAGCCTGGGTAGAGGTCAAATTCCTAAGTCATTTTAGTATATATATCTTTTTTGGGGTTTAACATGAACTAACATCCTTTCAGGAACATATGTGAAGCGATGGTGAAAATCTCCAAAATCTGGAATAAAGTTATGTTTTATATACGTACTGACGGTCGTCTTGTTTTGCAGGTTGCCAGAATTAAACTTATCAATCATGTTAGAGGCATCAACATCTTCTCCAACCGGGAGTCTGGAGCTCCCCACTATCGCTGCAACCAGGGTAGCTGTCAGGATGAAGGCCAAGAAGGCCTTAGAAAAGCTCCCATTAACAATGAAGTATCTGAAGGGAGAGGATATTCTGGGATCGAAGGTCAATTTTAAGCTTAAATTTCTCACCGACACAAGTGTCAGAATGTGGGCCGAAATGCAGGCTTTAGTAAAGATGATGTACATTCAATGCACTGCCAGAGATCCATTGGCCCTCAATGTGGCTAGATCTAGGATCCTCAAGGCTGCTTGCTTTCCTTGCTCTGTGCAAGCTTCGGAGCTCATACTCTGGCAGAACACTAAAACACAGTCGTCCGAGCTGTCATGCTGGCTTCCCCAGTTCCAACTAGACACCCAACGCCTATGGTGTCTTTGGATGCCACAACTTTTTCTGCAGGGATGGGGATTCCCCAATTCAATGATGCAGCCATTCTAACCCAGTCTCTAGCCTTGGAAGAATTCCAGAAACTAGAACACATGGCATGACAATATTTCAATAACAATTGGCTTAAAGTGCCAAGGAAGGATTTCAAAAAGATGAAACTGGAGATCCCCTGGATGGAATTTAAAAAAAGCATATAGATGGGGATCATTGCGCTATGCAGGGTCTTTGGAGAACCCCACGCCCGGGAATTGTCGACATGGATGTACTATTTCTTGCTAGGCATCACCTCCAACAGGCAAAATTTTGATTGGGCCACTATCATCGCCAATCATGTGGACTCTCATCTCATCAAGATCACCCAGACCCCTAAATTCTACATGACCTCTTACATCTTGTGGGCATTGGTGCAACACCGCCCCGTCACCCATGGATTACTTACAAGAGGTGTACTCAGGATTGGCCAAGGCTAGAATGCTCCATGGGATTATTTCCCACAGGTCCAGTGGGAGGTCAGTTTCCTCAGCTTCTCTTGTGTAAATGATGCCTTCATTTACTGCAACCTTCTTACACCCACTCGGGACACCGGATACTGGCTCTCCAAGGAAGAAATGAACTTGGTCAGCACTTATGGCCATTATTACATTCAGTATCAACAACACACTTACATTCAGGTGACCAACTTCTTTGGGAAACCCTATTTCTTACCCAAACATTGTGGGAATAAAATAATTCTTTTAGAATACTGTAGAAAGATTCTGAAGCTGCATGCCCTCTTCACAGTGAAGAGGGTTACTGATGTCTCCCATTCCCAATCTCTTGTGGGAACTATTCTTGCAGCCTGGCAGCGGCCAAAGAAGACGATAATGAACTTAAAAGTTTAGGGATGGCAGAGTTTTATTTGGAGTGGAAGAATTTTGATCTGCTGGCAAGATAGAAAAGGCACTTCCCCAACTAGCCCCTCCGAATTGGCTTCACTTAGAAGATTTTTGGGAAGATTGCTAGGACAAAGTTGAGGTCCAGAACTGACATTTCATTCGGATGACGCAAGGCATGATGAAGCACCTTAAGCTTCAAAAGTTCCCCAATGACATTTCAGACATCGAGTCCACAGAGGACCTGCAATACAAAGAGAAGGGGGTAGACAAAATGGCTCTCCCTCCGATGAACTGGGATGCACTGGAGGGAAAAAAAATTGAGGACATCACCAATAATGTAATTGAATGTAGCCATGCGTATTTTTAGAAGGTGTGTCCAAAAAGCACACAAAAAGTTGGACCATTGGTGCGGGGATCAACTTCTGGGGCCGGGACCTCCTCACAGGGTGAAGATAGAGGAAAGAGAAAAATGGGGACCCCGTCTCAAACCCCATCCATAGTTCCCATAGCGGAACAAATGCAACAAACTCTGGTGGCATCCCAGCAAATGAAAGATACATTAATCACCCATTTGGAAACCCCAGCTATTATGGCCGTACCTATTCGCCCTCCCAATTCTCCTTCACTTTTAGAATTAATGGTCTGAGTAACAGGGACCGAAGCAGAGGAAGAGCGGGAAACCATGTTATATGCAGGGCACCCATTTGTAACCAAGATGAAGAAGAAAAGAATAGCTGATCCTCATCCAAGGGTGGAACCAGAGCTTGGGATGCCTAGCATCCCCGAAGCACAGATTGTTTCCTCGGACTCCCCAGAGTTGGACAATCAAACCGAAGATCCCCCAAAGACATCCACTCTGCACAATGACTTCGATGACATATTCAAGATGGATGAACTTGTAAACCTACAAGGGGATATCAGAAAAGCAGTAGAAGAGATCGTCGACCAGGATAAAGTAGTAATTCCCATTGAAGGGGAGATCCCAAAGAAAGAAGCTGCCACAGAGCAAGAGGTCCGGGTTGAAAGAGAAAAGAAGCTAGAATAGGTAAACGTCTCCAATGTACCAGAGATACAGGTTATAGGGACCAACACCATGAAGGAGAGGCAAGGGCAAAATGAGTAACGAACATCTGCTGAGGGAACTAGACCTACGAAAGCAATCGTAACCTCATCCACCATGCTTCAGATGCCTCGTCCTGCCCCAAAGAAGTTAACATTCGGTGAGGTGATCTTAGCGGCCCAAATGCTAAACCTTGGCCAGAAACCTTAGCCACCTCCAGAGAATACACCAAAAGAGGAAAATACTCTGTCGAAAGAAGCCGATGAAGAACAACAACAACAACAAGGTGAGGGGTAGAACCCTGAAAATACAAAAGTAATTAGTGTAGGGGAATTTGACAAATCGGGAATGTTGAATCTGACGCTGCTAAGGACATGGACACCAAAGAAGAAGATACTGACGCCACTAAGGTGGATAATGTAGGTGGTCTGGAAGATACAGGAAAAGAGTCTGAAGAGACTCAAAACACTGGGGATGCACAATAGAACCCCGGAGGGGATTTGCAGGATCAGACTTTGGTAGCAAGGCTACCCCCACCACCACAATGGTTGGTAGATTTGAAAAATAGGAAGGCCCCAATAGAAGAAAAGGTCCATCTCTCCTTGTCTGAGATGATGGCACAGGCACAGAGGCCCCTAAACAAAAGAAGGCCCACACCCTCCATTCCACTCGGACTGGTCCAGGCGGAGAAATAGTTGCGGTGATTGCAACACCTCCCCCAGAGATAGATGCGATAGTAGCCATAGCCAAAGATTATACAATCATGGAAGTACCCCTGGGGAGGAGAGACAAACAGGGTGAATTGGACCTATTAAAAGAATCTAGCCGGGAAATAGAGGCCTGTTATGACAAGCAAGCCCAAAAACTCAAGGAAGAGAGGGAAAAGAACACAAATCTCCTCAGGCTGTTGACAGAGTTGGCACAACCCATCACTTCTATTCCTTTGGAAGCTTCCACATCTAGAGCACCGCTCCCACAGGGTGACATAGATTCCCTAAGGAGTATGAAGAAGAAGGTGCATGAAGTTGATGAATGGGTAACTGAACAGGTAGGGAACGTTTGGCATTTCCTGGTGGTTACGCTCCCAGACCTATACGCGATCGAAGACGTCCTGAACCAGGCCAAAAATACCATTTCCATCTGGCAGGAAAAAATCAAGCAGTATGAGGCGTGGATAGGTGAGTTAGGAGAACTCATGAGTCTCGGGGAAGAAATTGTTACCGAGGCTAAAATTTTGGGAGAGGAGTCCTTCGACTTTGTCTAGACCCAACATTCTAGATTTGATCTCACATTGGAGATAAGCAAGCAACTGGTAGGGGCCTTGCGGGATAAAGTTTCAGAGGTATAATATTCTTTAAATATGTACAAGGCATTGATTTCAAGGGTTTCAGGAGTCGATCCCTTTAGTACTGAAACATGTACTCCAGAGGAATACATCGTGGGGAAGTTTAAAGAGTTAATGGAGTCTCGATACCATTCCCCAAAGGGAATGGAAGGAGAAAAGATCTCGCACATATCCCGCATGGTGCTCCGGGGCCACGACGCCGCAAAGATGGCCACAAAATTCAAGGCAAACACTCTGGATCTGGGCGAACAGGTGGAGGCGGCCAAATACCATTGGGCCGACCTCAAGGACATTGATGAGGATGGAATTGATCAACTCTTGGAAACATTTAAGAATATAAAGGAGCAATAAGGTTCTCTAGATTCTGGATATTTCACCAGTAGGGTGCATTTTTGAACATTCCTTCATTCTTTGAGCGTAAGCTCCAAGATCCTGGAGTCCCGGATCCAACAGTTTTGTATTATTTCAGTGGCTCATGTTCAGGTTCCTCGGAGCCGACTGGTCACTATCCAACAGTTAATAAGGATGTCATAAAATAGGTGACCCTAGTATGGCGTGTCAGATCGGGGGATGGCTCTGATAGGTGGTCTTCCCAAGGCTCCACTTCAACATTAAACACCTGGTGCATCAGAGACAGTGAGCCGCTTTTGCATTGATGAGGCATGCAGTCTTGAACCCTGGGAGATCAGATTTCTTCCCTTCTTCCTCTGGCACTCTCCTCGAGGCCAATTCTTCCATTCTCTTTTCTTGTCTTCTTCTGCTGATCTGTCAAACCTCTGCTCTTTCTGAGGTTGTTGTAACGTGGTGCAGGTAGTACTGGCCACTGGATATTGTATTTTATTATTGAGTGTATAGTTAGATTAGGTTAATTTTTGGGCAAGATTTATGTATAAATGATAAGTTCGACCTTATTTTGAAGGTCGGTGAAATTGATGATTTTGCAATCTATAATGTTAGCTTTCAACATTTCATTTCTTGTAGTTGTAGAGATCAATGCTCAGTAGTTCTTAGTAGTTCTCAGTAGATAGATGCCCTCTTGGAACTGTTGATGTACACACCAGTGACGCTGGAAAACTGTTAATGAAGAAGGAAGGATTCTCGCAATGATGTCGTTGGTGTCTTGATCTCTGAGTTAACACCCTTTTGTGCTGTATGTTTCTGATGTCCTTTGCTCTAATGTTTAAGTAGATTAACAACCTCTTTTCCCTTGCTATTGAATATGTATGAATTGCTGGTTTTGTATATGTTCAGTATTTAATATAGTCCATTAGAGCATGGTTTATGTTTTAAATGTATTTGCATGACTATAAGTAGAATGAATACACTCTAAACCTGGCATATCTTTTGAATTTTGTTTGATAGCCCAAATGCTTGCAAGAAACCCTAACTTACCCTAAATCCCCGGAGAAGATGAAGTAAGAAAAACCAACTACCCCCCCCAAAAAAAATAGTCACAACACCCAACTTAGCTCTTGCACTGTCGAGACCCGACTCTTAGGTGCTTGAAGGCCCAGAGAATTTATTCCCAGACAACCTTTACAGGCGAAGTTGGCCGGTACCCCGATACCTGGTCACAACTTACATCTGTTGGCGGACCAGTCACAAAGTCCCATCAACAGAAGTAACTATTGAAGACGATACAAATTATCCAGTAAAGGGAATTGGGACCTGCACCATCAACCTCAAAACAAGCATCTCACTCCAACTCACAGGTGAACTATTTATAACTGGGATCAAAAGAAATCTAGTCTCTATTTCAACACTCAAAGACACAGGGTACAAAATTACTTTCATGGAAGGGAAAGTACTAGCTTGGCCCAATAACTCAAACATTAAGAATGCTCATACTATTGGAATAAGGCATGGATGCCTCTACAAGCTATGCATTTCTTCCTCTCAAGCCTTAATCCACGAGTCAACCAATGCTAGTGAAATTGGGCACAGGACACTCTGAAATTTTCATTTTCGTGGCTTACCCTCTTCAACGAAAATGGTAACAAGACTACCTAAACTCAAACCTGAACAAGAAGGAACTTGCAAAGGTTGTGCATTAGGGAAGAACACCAGAAGCATTTTTCACAATAGTGAAAGTAAATCTAAAATTGTACTAGAACTTGTTAATTCTGGTTTATGTGGGCCTATGTCTGTTCCCTCCATAGGAGGATTTTTATATTATATTATCTCTGTAGATGAATACTCTAGGAAGACATGGATATACTTCCTAAAATGTAAGAGTTCGAAGAAATTCTTATGAGGTTCAAATAATTTAAGGCTCTAGTAATAAACATATTAGGGAAAAGGATTAAAAGATTAAGAAAAAATAATGGGAGGGAATACACTTCAGAAATATTTCAAAACTTTTGTAAAAATGTTGGGATTAAGAGGGAGTTCACTTTTCCATACAACCCTCAACAAAACAGAGTTGCAGAACTAAAGAATAGAACTATTGTTGAAGCTGCAAAAGCCATGATGCACGATCAAAACCTAGAAACTTATCTTTAAGCTGAAGCTTCTAGTACTTTCGTATACATCCAGAATAGATTCCCACACTCTCATCTAGAAAAGAAAACACCTGAAGAAGCATTCACTAGAATTAAACCTAATATAAGTCACTTGAGAATATTTGGCTGTCCAGTTTACATTCAAATTCCTAAAGAGAAAATATCTAAATTAGAGTCTTCTGGGAATAAGGGAATTCTTGTTGGGTATAGTGAAACTTCTAAAGCCTACAAAGTTTACATTCTAGGACAAAGACACATTGAACTAAGAAGAGATGTGACATTTGAAGAAGATATTTCTCTTAAAAGATCCAAGGATGAAAATTTAATAAATAATGAATATCCTCAAAAGGATATCTCTCCTTAGTTTCAGAGGGAGACTCAAGAAATCATAAAAGATGATAATTTCATTGAACCCATGGATACCGCTGATGAATCTAGAGTAAATAAGAAAATATATCTATGGGCTAGGAAGATGATTAAAGAAGTAGGAAAATATGTAGCCCCTCCAAGAAATTTCAGAGAAAGCAAAAGACCAAATAGATTTTCTAGTTATGTTGCACTCATGAGTGAACTTATAAATTCAGAGCCCTCAAATGTAGAGGAAGCCCTTCAACATCAAACTTGGAATGATGCCATGACAGAAGAGTATAAATCCATTCCCAAGAATGATGTCAAGGATATTGTACCTAGACCCAAAGACAAATCAATGGTCTCCTACAAGTGGTTATTTAAAATCAAACATGCAGCAAATGGAAGCATTTAAAAACACAAGGCTAGGTTTTTTGCAAGAGACTTCTCTCAGAAAGAAGGTGTTGACTGTGAAGAAACATTTTCTCCAGTTTCCAGGTATACCTCAGTCAGAGCTATAATTTCTATTGCTACATCTAAGGCATGGAAAGTTCATCAAATGGATGTAAAGATTGCCTTCCTAAATGGAGTGATGAAGAAGTAGTATACCTAGAGCAACCTGAAGGATTTGTAGTGCATGATAAATAGTCTCATGTCTGTAGATGGAAGAAATCACTGTATGGTATCAAACAAGCTCCTTGAGCTTGGTATGAAAAGATAGATTATTATCTATCAAAAATTGGTTTCTCCAAAAATGATGCAGACCCAAATCTATACTTCAAGGTAATAAATGAAGATATGTTGATTCTGATTCTTTATTTTGACGATTTGTTAATCATAGGAGAAGATCATCTCATCACTAAGAGAAAACAAGATCTTGCATCTAAATTTGACATGAAATATTTAGGAATTATTCACTACTTCCTAGGTTTAGAAGTATGGATGCAGACAAATGACATTATTCTAAATCAAGGGAAGTATACTATTGACATCCTAAAAAGATTCAGAATGATGAATTGCAATCCTATGTCTACTCCAATGGAAACAAATCTCCACAAGCTAAAATAAGCAGCTGTTGACTCAGAGACTGCAGATCCTACTCTCTACAGACAGATAATTGGATCTCTGATGTACTTGGTAAACACCAGACCATATATTTGTTATGCAGTGAATGCAGTTAGTCAGTTTATGTGGGAACCAAAGAAAGTACACTTAGTAACAACTAAACACATCTTAAGGTATATCCATGGCACAATCATATATGTCTTAAGATATAAAGATTTAGATCTTAACTTGCATGGGTACACTGATTTAGATTGGGCTAGAAATATTGTGGATAAGAAAAGAACCTTAGGATGTTGTTTCAATTTAGGATCAACTATGATATCTTGGTTCAGTAGAAAGAAATCATCAATGGCTCAGAGCTCCATAGAAGTAGAGTATATTGTAGCATCTATGGGACCATGAGAAGCAGTATGGTTGAGAACTATTATAGGTGGATTATTTGGGAAACCACTAGATCCTACCATCATCCATTGTGACAACCAAAGTTGCATAAGACTCTCCTTGAACCCAATATTTCATAACATATCTAAACACATTGAGATACCTTATAACTGCATTAGAGACATGATGGAGAAAAATGTAGTCGAGTTGAAGTATGTCAGTACAGATGACTACACAAGAAACATCCTCACCTAACCTCTTGCAAAAATGAAGGTAGAATACTTCAGAGGTAAGCTTGGTATGGTTGTAATTATAGAGAATATGTCTCAACATCTTTGATCAGTGTATAGTAATAAACTATTTCTATTTTATCATTAATGTTATTTCATGACTTTATGGGCCCTGTGTACATCATGAAGAAGTGACAACTTCTAAATGATTATCACTTGTACTTTTAGTAGTTATTGCAAGGTGATGATCTTACAATAACTTGATCTTATATCATGATGGTTATCATATGGTTGATATCTAAGTAGATCATGATAGATCATATCTTGTAAATCAATTTGAACTGAGAGATATATATTGTCATATAGATATCTACAGGTTGTATTGTATTGATACACCATGGTTGATTAACATCTGTAAACAAACCATGTATATAATGTCACTATGGTAGGTATCACACTGCGTGATACTTGTGCACATACCTTATGGACATCATGAGTACTTGGTGAATATCACAAGACTTGATATTGGTAGGCCATAACTCAGAGTACTTGGTGAATATCATGAGACTTGATATTCATAGGCCATTACTCCTAATATCACGAGATAATATCATAATGGTTGATATTCATGGACATACCATACTTTCGATGATATCGTGAGATATCATCTATTATGGTGGATGCCATTTCGATATCTATGTAGACCATAACTTCAAATATTACACAGAGGTAATATTATTTATTCATGATACAATAATACACTATATTGTTTATCTAGATATAAATCATCCTCCCTAGCTAAGAGGGAGTGTTAATGATTGTAGCTTCGATTAGATGATTCCAATCGATGAGATCAAATGTTGAATGACCTATAAATACTTGATATCTATTCTTCTCTATTATTATTATCATGAAGCATTATTAATAATATAAAGATTTCATTTGTTATATCGACTGTAATGTCGATTATGGAAATCAACTTAATAATCAATGAGATGGATGAAATAGGCATAGTCGATAATGTTATCGACTGTGATAACCACAGTCATTAGTGACAGTGGTTATCACATCCGATAACCATCGGCCACCACACAAGGCTGATATGGACATCGATAACCCAATCGATTGTCGCTGTTTATATTATATGTGCCAACCATTATCAATATCTTGTATCATTATTATTAAGTTTTTATTTGATCATTATTGAATCAATCCATGATATATATTAACGATAACACATAGTTAAAAAGAGACATGACGTAGAGACATGAACATAATTCATGTAGAGGCATGTCCCTACGAGATACATGTCCCTTTACATTTTGTTTATACTCATTGAATGTGTAACTTGGAATGTACATAAATACACAAGTATTAAATTACAAGTTACAACAAAGATATATATATATATATATATATATATA
>MU225078.1:1920829-1935934 GCA_018584345.1 Thuja plicata
AATAGAAACCCTTCCTTGAATTCATGCTTCTTTTTTTTTTTATTACTTGACCATGATCATAACAAATTAAAATATCTCTTTAATGAAAGTCATTTTCAGAAATTTCACATAGACCCGTACATAGTCCATCATAACTTTTGAATCTAAGACTTTTGCTCTAATCGCTTCGGTGAGATTATTTGAAATTAGGTTTTCACCAACATATCTGAAATTTTGAAAAATCCAACGGTGCATTTGTGAGATATGGTCCTTTTACTGAGACTATATTTTCTGAGACAACCACACATTCACCATCAACAAACTACTCTCTTACATTTGCAGGCTGGCTCTGATACCATGTTAAGTTTTTAGGATAGTTGAAAATGTAATAACACTCTATGTTGTATGTATTTTTTAAATGCTATGTAGTAATCATATGACACTAAATGTAAATACACAAAGTTCCTATAGTCTTCAGGCTATTTACTGCTATATGTTCTTCACATCTTTCTGCAAACTCATCAATCTTGACATGTACACTTTCTATGACTTTATGAGTAGTAAGATTCAGACATTTGTATGCTTTTCTTTTATATCAGCAGCCTAGGAATATTTCTTCATCACTTTTTGCATCAAGTTTTCCATTTCTTGCTTCCTTCAAGATGTAACATTTAATTCCAAATACTTTGAAATAATGAACATTAGGTTTATAGCCATACCATAATTCAAAAGGTGTCTGGTTACTACCTTTCTTCAGTTGAACTCGGCTCAAGGTGAACACTGTAGTGATGATGACCTCATTCTAGTATTTGGCAGCAACATTCTTTTCAATCATTAGGGTTCTGGCACAATCCATAATGGATCTATTTCTTCTTTCTGCTATTCCATTTTTCTGTGGTGTACCAGGGGAAGATACTTATCTTTTGATTCCTCTTTCATTACATAATTCATTGGATTCATTAGAAATGAATTCTCCTCCTCTGTCAGATCTTAGACATTTTAGTTTCTTTCCTGTTTCCTTTTCAACTCTTGCAAGATACCATTTGAATTTTTGAAAAGCTTCTATTTTTTCTCTGAGAAACATGATAGTCATCATTTTGGAATGATCATCAACAAATAGAATAAAATACTTCTCTCCAGTATAGCTTTTTGTCCCAATTGGTCCACATAGGTCAGTATGTACCAATTCCAAGATTTCATCAGTATTGTAATTCTTGCTCTTGGAACTTGTCTTGCTCATCTTTCCAATTTGACATTGTTTGCATATTGCTAACTTGGGTTTCTTCAAAATAGGAATACCTCTAAATCTCTTGTTCTTTCTTATGTTTACCAGATTATCAAAATTTACATGACACAACCTTTTATGCCATAGCCAACTCTCTTCTACTTGTGCAATAAAGCATGAACTTTCAGTGAGATCAAGATAGAATAGATTACCTTTTGTTTTCTTTCCAGTTCCAACTAGGCTCCCTTTACCATCCATGAGCTTGGCCTTACCATTCATGAATTCTACTTTGAAGCCAATGTTGTTCAACTGTGCTACACTGAGTAGATTTCTCCTTAGTCCTTCAACCCAATAAGCATTATCACATTTGATTCCTTCTGTCAGAGTAATGCAACCTTTTCCTTTCACATAGCAGGGTTCATCATTCCCAAAACTGGCACTCCCACCATCATAGTGCTCAAGATGTTCAAATTTTGTCTTATCACCAGTCATGTGATGAGAACAACCACTATCAATTATCCACGTGTCATTTTTACTGAGATGTGAGAAAAGTGTTGTCTTTTCATGTTCTTCATCTGAATCATCCTTAATAGCGATATAAACCATTTTATCTTTGTCTTCATCACTATTAGAATCTTTATCAATATAAAAATAATTCTTACCTTTGTCCTTGTAGCTCTTGTAGTTCATGAAATCTTTCTTGCCTTTGTACTTGTTGAAATTTTTCTCATCTTTGTCTTCTTTGTTTGGACACTTGGCAACAATGTGACCAACCTCATTGCATGAAAAAAAAATCAATGGCATTCTTCCTTTGTATTTTCCTTTGAGAGATCTCCTTGCAAGTAATGCTTCAATGATATCTATATCTTCATCATCAGATTCATCATCACTATCACTTTCAATCTGTTTCCCTTTTGAGTATCTATCCTTCTTACCAAGGTTTAATTTAGCTTTGAATGCAGACTCAAAATTTCTAGAGTTAGGAGAATAACTGTCAAAGTTGTCCAGCTCAAAAGTTGTAAGCTTTCCAAGTAATGTATACAGAGTTATATCCTTATTGCACCTCATCTCTTGAATAGATAAAAATCTAATATCATAGATAGGAAGTAAAGTTCTTAATACCTTGCTGACCACTGTTATATCTTCAATTATTCCTCCTACAACTCTGTGACACTCACAATCTTCTTGATTCTTTCACTGTATCTTGTAATGTCTTCTCCTTCTTTCATTTTAATCTAATCAAATTATCCTCTGAGACTTTCTACTTTGGATTTATTTACATTTACATCTCCTCCATGAATATCCTATGATTTCTTCTACATATCGTAGGCTGTAGGGTAGTCCTTGACTTCATCAAATTCTGAGTAGCTGAGTGAAGAAGCTATATCAATCATCATTATGTTATGAAGCTTCCATTCCATCATCTATTCCACAGTCATAGCTGTTGTTGGTTCCACATATTTTCTATCCAAAAATTGCAAACCAACATCTCCAATAGTAGATAGATGTAGCCTCATCAGCTCTTGCCATGCATGGAAGTTGTCTTTGTTTAGCTTTGGGATCTCCCTTCTGTAAGACATCTCTGATATTTAGCTTAGGCCTTGAAACCTTCTCTGAAAGCACTTGCAGCTCTGATACCAATTGTTGGAAATGAGATGAGTAATTGAGAGGGGAGGGGTGAATCAGTTACTCCAAAACAAATCCCTTGTCCCTTAGATGTCTTAAATAATATAACACTGTTACTCGGTTAATTAAGATATTGTTCTATAACTCGGGTGTCAAAGCAATATTTATAATATCCAATGCAATTATACTTTAGTGATTAAGTGCAGAAACATAAAGCATGAAACAAATAACATATACATAGGTGAAACCAAGATTTAACGTGGAAACCCAATATGGGAAAAACCACCAATGTAACTAGTTACTATTTTTCACTCTTATGAAGTGAGCCCTGTTAGGAGCCAACCCTGTTAAAGGTTACAAAACACACTGTTAGGTGTGACCCTGTTAGAGGATCTAAATCATTCTGTGAGGAGTGGCCTTGTTAGAGGTCTTCAACACTTCAACATATAAATGCTACCTTGTGAGAGGATTTACAAAAAGACTGTTAAGTATACTATGATAAGAGATTTGAGATCACTGCTACAATTGTTAGAAAGTAACAATGAATTGACCTGTATGTGTAAGCAACTGTCTTTGCTAATTCAAATCTCTATTCTGGTTATAACTGGATCCTTTCTGATCAAATATTCTATTGCAGCTCTGAGTGTTCTGTACTCAATCAGAATCCCATCTGATTTCGCCTTCACTCTTCATATCACAAAATTCCACACTTCTTCTTGTCTTCAACTTTTTCACATGCTCTTATTCAATCCAAACTTGACCTTTCATATATATGATAAGCCCTGCCAAGTCGGATTGAATATACTTCTAAATAAATAATAAATCACAATTCAGTCGGCCTCATATAACCAATTAATTATAAAATGTAAACTACTGTTAGTCGGATGACACTGAATAATCAACTTAGTTAACACCGTGTTTCTTTAATGCCTGACCATGACTGAAATGTCCGAGTGACTCAGTCAACACTGAAAAACTCTTTCCATTCACCAACTATGCTCGGTATGGATGTATACATTTGTGTAACATCACTACATAAGTGTATATACATGTGTAACATCAATGACAATACACAATTGAATAATTGTCTTCAATAGAAGTACTCATCCTTTTTCAATACCCAAGTGTTGGGCTTCATCCTTCTCCAGTACCATGGTATTGAACTTCCTTGATGCTTTGTTTTAGTATAAAAATTTACCCTTCTCTAGTAGTAAGGTGTTGGACTTAGCTTTCTTCAACACAACAGTATAAACTTCATCCTTCTTTTATTCTTTGTTGAATCTTTCCTTGATACTGAGTTGAAGTATTTCATTTTATTTATGGGTGGTTCAATCAATTAAGGGATTACATTTTTAACTTTTAATAAAATAAATAGAATAAATTTTGATCATCTACTTTCCCCTATGGTTTATAACATTAATAATTGTTAAACGTTTGATTCTAAGTTGGTATTTATTCAATTTTACTATTGTTTTTAAAAAAATTCGAGAATGAAAAGTGACAAAATATGAAAAAAGAGTAAGCTAAGAGTATTGAATTCTCTCATTCCTTCTATTTATGTTTTGAATATGATAGATCGAGGTGATTAAATGTGACATGTATTTAATATGCAATGTTGTAGATGATAAGGGAACCAATTGTTTAGCAAGTTTGTTTTATAATAATTCAATATTCAAGATGTACATATTAGTTATAGCTACTCATCCTTCATGATATATTCAAACAAAGGGAAGAGAAAAATATTTTTCTTTCCTTTTATGATTTATTTTTTTAATAACATTTATTATGTTTTAAAGGGGAGATTGGGGAGACGAACCCACACAGAGCACACATTGAGCGGTTTGGTGAGGGGGTTGAAGGTGATTGTCCACAGTTTGGCAGAAAGAGAGTGATTCCCCCAAACCCACAACTTTCTCAACACCAAATCACAATCTTTAGAAGAAGAAAATGTAGCAATAAAAAATACCTTTGGACAAGAGAAGTGTTCAATGTTACCGTAGACTATGGGTTGTGAAGAACTTGTTACCCAATGATGTAGATCCAGAGAAGGCCAAAGACTAGTGAAACTACAGACCAACCCATGACGTTGGTAGAAATCTACATTATCGACCACATCCGGGCCACACACCACCACAGGGGAGGCCTTGAAACAGGAAATGGGTTGAGCTTTCACTTTAGGAGGAATAGTAGCAGCAGATTTGGCAACATGGATATAGCTCCATCCACCAGTAGAAGACTTTGGAGGGGGTGGGTGGGAAACCATTCCCCAAACATCAGTGGCGACCCCCGAACTATAAAAAACTAGGTGTAGAGTCGACTCCAGCCCAAGAGAAACAACAAAAACAACACCATCAACACCAACATTGTCAGGAGTATCAATCGTCGCTACAACACTAGGGAACACAAACACAATAACACTATGGAGAGTAGTTGCTGAGTGCAAAACTATTGAAGCCTTTGTAGTACACATACTCGTTGGAGTAGAAGGATCTGTTGCAGGATCCATAAAGCCTTCCTCGCAACAATCCCCAATCCCCGATGCCCACACAGGAGGCCCAGATGCAGGCCCAAGCAGTGCTCCAATTATCTAGCATGCTGGGTGGGAGATACTAGTAGGCGGCAGGGATAACTTTAAGAAACCCCCTCCTAGGAAAAAGTGTAAAATCCTGGCGAATCCTACATTAATTTAGTGGAAAATTTTTCTTGATGAAGGGAATTTTTTTTCCAAATTAGGAAAATAATATAAAGGTGAAGGCAATTTTTTCCCTACCGAATGAAAATTCCATAAAATCCTGGCGAATAATACATTGATGTGGGGGAAAATATATATTGTATAAGGCAAATTGTTTTCTTTTGAAGTAGAAAAAATCTAATATATGAGGCGAATGATTTTCTTTTGAAGGCAAAAAAAAATTTTTACTGGCGAATTTTATGTGCCGTTTGAAAATATATTTATTTTATTGGCTAATCTATCGTTAATTATGGAAAAAATAAATATTTTATTGGCAATTTTAAATAGATGGGACTCGTCAATGCGTCATGTGGGCCAACGCCAACTAAGAACTTGTTTGCAGATTAAACACATTGGTATCGATAAGCAAGAAAGGTTACATCGACACGCAACCTAACAATAACATCCATCATTTTATAATGTTAAATGTATTATTTGAGACCGTTTGATGATCCTAGATCAATGGCTGAAGTTTAATTTTGGCCCAATTTCTCAAAGGAAACATAGTTCTCCAGGAAGTCACCAGAATGATGACACGTATCAAATTAATCTGCACCATAACCATTTTATAATTAATGCAACATCACGTAATGACATAATGTATTACACGTATCAAGTCTTACATCTATTTACGTGGACGATTGATAATGTATCACAGTTGCCATTAATAAAAGAAATATTTTATCATTGACACTAAATCTAGCTATTTCTAATTTCACACAGTCATGCAGTTAATATGAAAGATTTACAAAATTTTGAAGGACAAATGAACTAATTTCACAGACTCATGCATTTAATATGAAAGATTTACAAATTTTTTTAAGGAAAAATGAATTAATTAGGTTAGAGAAAGAATTGAGGGCTATTTATAGATGATCTACACTTCTTTCTTCTTCAATTCTCCTTTGGTTTGGGTCTGCCTTTGCTAGTGCTTGAAAGATTGCCTTTGGTTTAGGTCTTTAGGCTGTATAATTTTTGATATTCTGGTAGTTTTTTTTTGAAGATGGACACTCCTATCCATTTGATAAGCACATTTGCGGAGGAATATAAAGCCTTTTTGGGCCTGGTCTCAAACTAAACCCTTGAATCAGTTTGCAAGGAGTTTGGAGCCTTAACAAATGAGGCTATGAGGATGGTGCTGGGCCGTGAAGTTTTGGAAAACGTCGATAGGTACCGAGTTAACACAGACATTATGTCCCATTTTTTGGCATCTCTTATGGACCTTGAGGGAGAGAAGGTGGATATGCTCCTTCTGTTAAGGAAGCTATTCAAACATGAATTCTTGGGTGACGCTGTTCAGGTTGCCATTTTTACACAATTAGGGGTGGGGATCCCTTGGGCAAGTGATTTACAAAATCTTTTCAAGTCAAACCAAAATGTGGCCATGCAACCTTTTCTTTTGAACCTGGATGTTCAACAGTTGACGCGTCATAGGAAATGGGTGCATATTGGTAGGGATTTTCTTTGCAAATGGTTTTTTTTGGATGACTTGGTAGACTAGGGATGGTTGTATGAATTTGCATAGCTTATCATCAGAGTTCTACTTAGAAGGAGGGGGAAATCCTTAGTGTTGTGTCTCTATGGCCTGAAATTTTTAAATTTTCACTCTAGTAGGTTTTGTTTTGCCACTACCTCGCAACCTCCCTCATTTTGTCTTTAAAGTTTTGTAGGGACTTCAAGTCTCCAAGTCCAAATATTGTAAATTTATAGAAAATATTAATGAATACTTTGCAACTTCATTTCAGTTTGTTTTTATGGATTTAAATTTAAAATATGTATGTGTGACATATGTGATTTTATAATTTGTGAAATTGAAAATGAGCCAAACAAATGTTTATGTATGTGTGTTATTTATTTAACAGTAATAACTTAATATTACTTAACTTTTGCATGTATCATGTCACATGTGTGTGATTGCCAAATTGTGAAAGTTTAAAGTATTTAGTTATTCTTTAAACTTTAAATTAAAATTAAAATCTAAAATTAGTCAATGCCAAATGGAAATTCATAAAAAATCTAATAATTACAATGTCCCGACTCCTAGTCACGTATAGTTAATATCGCCTCTTTGGTTGCCGAGTTGTCCGCCGTCACTGGCAACTACACGTGGTATGTACATTTGGCAACTGCAGGTGGTATGTACATTGTACTATCAACTATGAGTATTGATACTATTGATACGTACCCTAAACCTGTTTGTTTAGAACCCTAAATTGTAAATAAATTAATCGAGACCGTTGATTGATCGTAGATCAATGGCTGGAGTTTTATCTCGGGCCCAATTTCTCGAAAGAAATTGATTTTTGTAAGAAGTCTGTGGAATGGATACACATCGCAAGGTTGGCACGATAACTTGCAAGAAATGAATGTCTTGTCAAAGTGACAGTGACATTATTTAACTGCGATGATCCACTCGTTAGTCATCAGGCACGTCACACGGTTTCCAAAATTATACTAGTACAGGCAGTAGTTATTAGTATAGTCACTATATTAGTAATTTCCCACACTCGTGCCTTAATGGGAATGATTTACCTAAAGATATGAAAGATATGGAACATGTCTATTTATAGACGCTCTTGCTTTCTTCTTCATCAATTTCAATTTGCTTTTGCCTTTCAGCCTCTGCCCTTTGATTTTAAGTTTTTAGATCTGTAGATTCATAGAATTTCAATTTTCTATGTGTAGTTTGAAGATTTGAGTTTTTAGTTTAGGGTATCATGGCTCTGCAAGTAGAGATGGATACACCAATTAGGTTGAGAACCACATCCAATGATGAGTAGAAGCCCTTTTTGGGCATGATACCAGGCGAAGTTCTCACTTCCATTTGCAAGGAAGTGGGCGCTTTCATTAACAATGCTGTGTTGATGGTGCTCGGCCATGAGTTCATTCACAACGAGAAGCGATACCGTGTCAGCATGAATATTAAATCTCGCTTCCTGACATATCTTCTTGACCTCGAAGGAGAGAAGGTGGACATGCTTATGCTCCTGCAGAATGTTTTCAAGGAACAATTTCTGGTGGACGACATCCAAGTCGTTGTCTTTGCACAACCGGGGTTGGGGATCCCTTGGGATGATGAAATTGAAAATCTTATCCAAAGAGGCAACAATGTGGAAAGACAACCCTTCCTACTGAACCTTAATGAAAGGAAGTTGGCACGGCATCATAAGTGGGCACGACTGGGGAGGGACTTCTTGCGGAAGTGGATTCACCTCGATGACAGGGTGGAGATGGACTACACCTGGATTGAAGAATTTGTGAAGATTATCCTCCAAAAACAATTATTCTTAGATAGGGATGGAGATGAAGACCCTTAGTATTTCTGTTCTTGAAATAGGGGTTTCCACAGTTTTTTTTTTTTTTTTTTGTTATATGATCAACTGGTGCCCTTGTGGCAACAAATTTTGTAACTATTTTTTAGGGATACTTCCTATTCAGTGATTCACAGTCACACCATTTTGTAGGGGTTTAGGGTGCGACTATAGTCTAAAGTTAAACTCTATAATTATAAAGTATATTATAATATTAGTGATGTAAATTTTTGAAATAATTAATTAGATTTTTTCTCTTCGACTCTTAATGAACGATAATAGATTGTCTGGACTCTCGACTCTGTAATTTTGTTTAAATGTATAAATGCAATTGCATAATTATTGTAATTTTTCTATCTTCCTTCATAAATGAGACACGTATCAGTGTGTGAGATAATAGATTGTCTGTGTAATTTTGTTTAATTGCAATTTTATAAAGAAATCTAAAGACTAATAGTAATATAGTGATAAATAATAAATAATAAATTATATGCCCATTCACATTTCCATATCGATGTGTGATATCATATCAATATGAACCAAACAAATGTAACAATGTTTAATGTATGTGTGTGATTTATTTAAGAGCAATAACTTAACTTTTCCATGTCAATGTATTATGTGTCATGTGTGCGACTGTGGAATTGTAAACGTTTAAAGTGGAAATATCAGTTTGCATTTTATGGGTATTAATAATTAGACATTTATCAGTTTGCATTTTATGGGTAGTAATAATTAGACATTTATATGTGATTGCAATATTTTAATTAGTTGCTTTTATATTAGACAGTTTCAATATTTAATTTAACTTAAATTTAATAATTTTTGGGCATATGGTGTTACGTGTAACTGTATTTCTGGCGATCATTGGATGAGCAGAGATCAACTATGTACGATGTATTTCAGGCTGAAAGGGAAAATAAACCCCATTTTTGCAATCCTATTCCAAAATGATGATACGTGTCCACTCACACAATCAGTGTCATTCTATAAATACAATTCAAAGTTTTTTCATTTATTTCTTTTTAGTTTAACAGTATTGCAGAGGCTATTTATGAAAATCAAACAAGTAAAAATTGTATAAAAATTTATCATAGTATATAAAAATGGGTTTTTAGTTTTATTTGTTAGTTTTTAATGACATATGAGGTGACGCGGTGACTATGTGTGAGGTAATGTACTATTGACAAGTGAGAAGCCAAAATTTAATGGGACCCGTGACACATGATAGTGACTGCCAGCGACCATTGGATGAGCACAAATGGTGTATTTCAGGCCAAAAGGGAAAAGAAACCCCATTTTTGCAAACCTATTTTAGAATCATGACACATGTACACTCACACAATCGGTGTGACGTGTCATTAGATAACAACGCATGAGGTGACTAGGTACATGACTACGATTCTACTTATGATGTACTATACTACTAACAAGTGACAAGCCAAAAGTAAAAGGGACTCGCGACACGTAATAGTGACTTCCATGACTGTTGGATGAGAAATGTATCAAAGACCCAAGGTATATTTTGGGCCTATTTGGGGAATGGTCACTTCTTTTTGCAAATGTCCCCTGGAAATAGGGCACGTGTCATGAATTAACACTCATCTAAGTTTAATTAAAATCAAAATTGGAGTAAAATAATAACTTAACATTTAATAAGCAATAAGCTCAATTTTGGGCAATAACACGTGTCCTAGTGACCTCAAATGTCTAGAGAAGTAATAGAAGTTAACACGAGTCCCGACTGATGACTCAATACTCACGATTATACAATTTTAACCTAAATTTTTTATATTTTTTAGTTCTTACTAGTATATTGTATTGGAGATTCAGAAAGGGGTTACGGATTCTAGGTTGAGGATTGAGGAATGCAACAGATTCTCTCAGCTCTTTGTCCACTCACAGTCTGCAAAAATTGATTTTTCAGGTAAAATCCTAAACACCCATGTCCCACCTTTAAAATTTTTCAAATCTAGTGGTTTACTATTTAGATTGTAGTCACAGAATTAGGGTTAAATTCTTAATCACGCCTGTAAATTGTAGCTGTCACTTGTGTAGAATTATTTGAATTTTCCTACAGGTAAATATTAATACCAGTATACCATGGTCCACGATGGGAAAAACAAATACCAAGATTACGAGTAAAAGGCAAAGAAAGGAAACAAAGATAATAGAATTCCACAAACTAGTTAAAACACCAGGTTTCACTGATGAATTCCATGATATTTTTGATGCTGTTATCCATGGAAATAAGGGAATCATGGAAATTATATTTGCACTTGAAAATAAGTGGAAAGATCCAATGAAGGATTCAAAATTTTGTCCATTTAACAACATGGTAAAGGCAAAGACAAATAAAATTGCAGCGTAGGTTGCTGGGTCAGCACGCATGGCGTTACCTCAAGTATTCCCTTCTCCAGAAATTGTCATGCTCCACGCCGAAGATTATGATGAAAATAGAAAAGCAATTGTTAATAAAAATACTCAGGAGGAAATTTTGTCGATAACTGAGACTGAATTTTCTAGTCTGTTGGACCTAGGGTTTGAAGCACAAAACTCAAACGTGCACATCGACCTGGGATAGCTAGTAGAGAATTATGAAAAAATAGATGCAATAAAGAAAGATTCGTATATTAGAGGAATAACAAGTAGTTCTAGTCTGGATCCAGATCATAAGCCTCCACATGATTATGATATTTTTGTGCAATGGGTTTAGGATAGTATTTCCTTGCTAGATTTTTGTTTGGGATTGGATAGTAACAAAGAAGTGGGTGCCAACATTCTTGAAATGATTTTTCATATTCATTGTGAAAAAGAACCAGTAAAATATAATTTTATTGAGCACATTGTTAATTGCATGCAAGAACAATTACTAATGATTAAAAGAGGTTCACAAAAGACATTTAGGTTCACAACCTACTTGTGCTATCTTCTTTTAGCAAAGCATCATGCAATATTTTAGACAAACAAGCTTCAAAGTCAGGTCCAAAATGCAATATATGAATGGACACCTGAGATAAGGATGAGTGATAATAGAAGGAACTATAACAATTTTGTAGACTTTGTTTTGGCACCAATGTATCATAAAATTATAGGCACTCCGTTGCCTAGATTTCCTGTGTCTTGTAGAGATTGCATTCAACTCGGAAGAGAAATAAAATTGGTTGACTAGTACTTCATGGAAGGCTACACTGTGTTAAGGTTTTACGGTTTAGTGGTAGAACCCTACAAAATTCCAATTCATGTTAGAGAGAGGGTATTTTCATTGGAATATGTTTACAAGATGGAGAGCATAGATGTACTCTTTAATGGTCAGCAAAAGAAAATGATATTTCCTTCCTTGCCTTTCTCATTTAGAGGGTTCACATTTGAGAGAAGAGGATTCAAAGTGGCATAGACTTTTTTTATTTTTCTTTTCAATTTTTTGATTTACTGTTGACAGTCACTGGCAGTATGATCCACTAAACATAATTGGAACAAATATTAGAGCAAATGGGAACTCTACAAGCAAATGTCAACATGAGAGTATATCATTGATAGAAAAATTTAAAAACATGGAGTCTTGGGATGAGGTCAAAAAAGAGGGAGAAATATGACGGTGAAAATAATAATTCAATACAAGAATTGTCATCACAAATTATGGCATTGCACAAACATAAAGGAAAAGTGCAGCACATGCCATCCTACAATTTCTAGAAGGAAGCTTCTAAACCATCTACAAAAGCTATTTCAAAACCCCTAGCGCTTCAATGTAAAGATGGTAATTGGACTGCAACCAAAATTTATGATTTTTGGGAAATGAGGAAGAATTTCGGCGAGCCAAAGACCTCTGCAGATCTTTATGATGTGGAGGAGGATGAAATATTTAGCGATTTGTGAAATGAAGAGCATCCAGCTGAAGCATATCACAACAATGATGATCGTTAAGATAATGAGGATGAGCAGGATTTTGTGAATCCCATATCCACTGATGTATATTCAATTGCTACTGGAGTGTGTCCACAAAAGAAAAAATATGGCAAAGGGGTAGAGATTGTAGAAAAAATGGGTTTTCCAGGTAGGGGTGGTCTGGGTCCCATAGGAGAAGGGCCTTGGTATCCAATTGCCACACCCAGACCACAAAAATGGGGTGGGACACCAGTAATTGGAGGTTCATTAGAAAAGGTACTACTCAATCTCATACCCTTGTACCTTCCTTTGTTCCAGCTTCAAGTCTAGTTCCACCTTTACCAAGCACTCAAATTTAATCTGAATCAAGTGCCACTCCCACTGGTGGGGATGTCATGGGTAGTACTAGTGGTCCAAAAATGTCATTATCACTGGACATAAAATCAGTGGATCCCAGTGATAAAGGCAATGTAAAGAAGCAAAAGGTTATGACAACAATGTCAATGGTGTCTGTGACTGTGAGTCCAACAGTTGCCATACCTTCAGGAAAAAACCCTCTGAACCATCCAAAAACTCCACTTGTAATGGGTCAGGGTGTTACTGTTACTAATCCTCATGGTGCAATTATTAGAACCATAGGTGGAAGCTCGTACATCACTGCAATTTCTATTTCACCTTTCAAACATTCAATTGTGTCAGAAAACCCTGATTTTTCGTTTCAATGATTTTGTAACTAAATTTGAACAAACAAAAAATATGAATAAACAAAAAACTAAGACATTGAAGAGGGATGCAGTTTTTGAAGCTCGTGATGCAGAACCTGCATCGAATAGGTTATTTCCCACATATGACCCAAACAAAGAAATGATGGAGTTCATGGTTGTTATGCCCCCAACTAGAGATAAAAATCCATTAGAGAGTCAGATAGATCCTTCTGAATTTCAAGTTAGCACCCTCCAAATGGATTTATCCAAAATAAAAAATGTGGACAAGATAAATGTGTAAAAAATGACCAACCAAGTGGTTTATAGTTCAGTGATGAAGTTGGAGAGAGAGAAAGGAAAGCTTCAGGGCAGAATAGAAAAGTTACAGGCATACCTGGAAAATGAAAAGGCAAAGGAGAAAGCAATAGATAACAGGTGCAAAGAATTACAGAAAAGGATAAAAAATTCATCTTCTAAAGAAGCAATTGGACAATAAGAACATATGGAGGTGTTGGTTGTATTTCTTGTTTTGGCAGTTTTCCTGGTTCCCTGTCCTTTTCTCTGTATTATGGTGTATTCAATTCAGCTATCTCTCGTTCATTGTGGCCTTACTTGTGTCAATTTTTCAGGTTTTCAAGTCTAAACCTAACTCAATTTGCAAAACCCTGAAAACCCTAGGCTTTCCAAGTATTTAACGTTAAAAATAAACCCTAGGTCATGTCGTTCTATTTCGTTGTTACTTTTTCTATCCACTTAAGGCATGTGTTTTAATTAAGTCACCTTGTCGCGTTACTCCAAATGAATATTCTAAATGTCTTCCCGACTTCGCGATTACCTTATGCCGCTTTATCACCAAATCAATCCAAAGTTAAAAGCTAAGCAGGACCTTCAGTCACGTGGTCTCGAAATGGAACAGCGGTTAAGAGATTTTGACCGAGACTTCACGACTGACCGTCTGAGGTTTAGTATGAAATGTAGTCAGGTTGTCGCCAGAACAAGATGATGACTCAATTATCCATTATGCAGTAAGTGAACAAATGACTGTGTGACATGTGTCATAAGGCGATTATCTGTCAAAGGATTATCGCATGGTCGCAAGAAGGAGAAGATGGACTCAGTGACAACGAGACTAAATGCTTTCCTTTCAGTCACAGTGTCTGAAAAAGATTTAAGGGTATGCATGAACATTTGGCGATTATGCGACGACCGTAGGATAAAAAGATCAAAGGATCTGACGGTGGTCGCAAAGTCTGAGAAGAAAAGTGCCCAAAGGGAAAAGTCCTCCCGACTTGGTGATTAATGTATGTCGCACAGTCCTCAGAGGTGGAAAAAGGGCACATGTAACCTGTTATGGTAAAATTAAACATTCAGAACTTGTATTCCGTGATTGGGCGACTAGGTGTGGTCGCATAATCTTGCCATGGAAAAGAAACACTCAGCGACTAGGAGATAACCATAAGAGGTTAAGTGCAACGGTTAGTCGCAAGGTCTCAGAAAGAATGACTAGTTAGTTTTAACTGTGCGGGACTATGATTTCAATTGTGTCGCGTGATCACCAGATCATGACTCGGGTCAGCCAAAAGTAAGAAAATGCATTGTCGCTATGTCTCAAGATAAACCATGGGTTAGTGACAGAGGCCC
>MU225078.1:1953431-1972086 GCA_018584345.1 Thuja plicata
AAGGCATACTACAACATAGAATTGAGATTCTAAAGGATAAAACTAATGTTGTAGTCAATACATACAATAAGTTGCCAGCTTTGCATACTGAGGTAATGGGGTACCTTGCCATTCTAAACCCTTACTTCACTAAGTGGTCTGCTAGGGCAAAGTTATTTGAGAAGTTATCATCTTTACAAGCCATCAGACCAGATTTTCCTAAAATAGTAACTAAAGTTGAAGATGAGATCAAAAGAGGCAATACTGCTCTCTCATTCTTTAAAGGAAAATTAAATCAGATAGAGGTTAAATTGAGCCTCTTTTCAAGTGATTTTAATAAGTTTATTCCTTCCTTAAGGGGAGATGATGACCAAGTAAAGGCTGTAGATGCCTGGAAGAGTGAGTTTGACACCAAGATGCCTAGTGATGAGGCATTTCTTTTGGGAGCAGATGTTGATATAGAGGGATTCAATAAAATATTGGATGAAGTCTTCAAAGCAGAGACTGATATCAACAAATTCCTACTTGATGTCAAAAATATCACTGATGCTAGATGTGACAGACAAAAGGTGCAAGTACAGAGTACTTAGGACTTCAAGTGGCCATCAGACGATGAAGTGAAAGCTTGGGAAGTGATGACTGCACCCAAGAAAAAGAAGCCTTTAGTAGAAGAAGAAATCTTGGATGATGAGTAAGGTGAACACTTGGCACTGCACTGTTCAAGACAAGAGGGATAGTTATTGCAAAAAGAGAATGTAGGTGAGTATGCAAGCACAACTATCCGGACTCAACATAAATACTACCAGCTACCCTCTACAAATCTGATTGTAGTCGCCAGATCGAGATAAGAGAAAATATCTATTTCTATCTTTTAGCTCGGTTGCTCCATCGCTTCTTTTTTCTTGAAACTTTAGGGTTAGGTTTTCTATGTCTATCCGAAGCTTGTTGCATCCTTAAAGGATTCCAAGATGGTAAAAAACCTATATATAGTGAAAAGAGTTGTAATTGTAAAAGTGTCTTTGATGTTGGAATTCTTTGGAGAAGAGAAAATATATTGTAGAATTCAGATGTTCTGAATTTCTTTCTATCTTTTGAAGTTGCAAGATCTTGCATGTATGGAAGCTTGACCATATAAATAAAATACGGTGCAATTTTACTCTCTACAATTGCTGTCTCTTTATTCTCTATGTGTGCTCTTTTATGTTAAGTTTGCAAGGCATTCTGAAGCATTTTGGTTATTAGGTAACTATCAAATTGCTTGCAAGTTTCTTTTAAGGAAAGAACTAAGTTTTGTGAGTAGTTTCAGAAAGCATACTTCTTTGTTTAAAGATTTGATACAATTGTTTAGATGTAACAGGGTAATTTGTAAGGCAACTTATCTGAATTGCATGTGGGTTGTAAGGCAGCTTACTGTATTTTGTTTCTATGAGATCTTAGTTTATTTGACTGTGTAGCCCAAAGGATAGACACTGGTTTATAAATTAGTTTGATAACCCATTATTGTCCAAGATATTTCAAGGTATCAAAACCAATTTAATCAAAATACTCTTGTTACTTAGAACAGATAAGCTGAACTCAGTAAGGACCTATGTCAGCAGGATAGTGTCCATTTTAGTGATTCCTTGGAGAGTGAATCATTAGGTTATCCCTCCTACATCAAAAGGAAGAAGGATGAAAGTCCTTATATCACTGATTCTTGTTATATTTACAACTATGGTTTGTATGGTTAAATCTTGCATCTGATTATGCTTGGTCATTTGCAAGGTGATTTATCAGTTGGTTTAACAAAGGTACATAGCAAATCAGTGTCCACATTAATATATACTGTGTAAACATAAATCATAAGAGGTAAAACCTGCCTGAGTATATGTGGAGCTCAAAAACGAAGAAGGACCTTATCTAGTCCTTAGCAATTAGGCTTTTCTTGTCTTTGAATCAGTATTAGAAGGCATGGTGTTCAAGTAGTCATTCCAAGCACTGTGATTCATACAAGAAAAATCCCTAACAGGAGGCAGAACTAAAAATTGTGAGGGAAAAATTGGAAGAGAGCAATAAAAATCTTGAGGATGAAAAAGGCTCTTCATTAAATTTATACAAAAGTGTGGAGAGTATGACACATGTAAAAAATAACTGAAAGAAAGAATTGGAGGATGAGAGGGTAAAATCAAAATAGTGGGAAGGGAAAGCAAACCAGTGGGAAGAGGAAGCAGAGAAAATAAAAATAAAGTGAACACCAGTTGTCAGAATTGAGAGAAGAGCTAAAGAAGGCAAATAATACAATTAAAACTTACGAAAATAGCTTGAATGACCAAGTGAAAAATATAGTCAAGCAAATAAAAAGAGACCTTTGGGGGAAATAAAGGTGACTGGTGATAGGTTGTGTGTTTGGATTGAATTGAATGAAAGTCTTAGAAATGTTTTTGGCAAGCTCAAAGAGCACATTGAGAAGAACAAAATTTTTTGTCATAGAGAAAACTGCAAAATGGATTTTGCATCAAATCAGCACAACCATTGACAGGAATTTGGCAAGAAAGGGAATTCATGACCGCGTTTGTGCATCAATAAACACAAACTCCATCTTTCAAAAATGTCAGAAACTAAAGGAAGTAGCTCTTGCCTTATTTGAGAGAAAGCTCGCCAAGATGAATAAAAAAAAAACTGAAATGATAGGTCTTGGTTTGCCGAGTCCTGGTTCTAGTATCTCATTAACGAATTTTTTTGGAAGAGAATCTTACAAAAAAAGGTTGGAGGATACAATGAGGACTGATTTAGGCAAGCTTCCTTAGGACACAACTCATGAAGGCATTTCAAAGTGCATCAAACCATTGACAAATTTAAATGTAGTATTGGAAGGATCATTGCTTTCAAGTCACTCTAACAAGTATGGATGGTTGATGAGGTTGCATGTCATTTACTATAACTTGACAAATATTGACCTTCCAAAAGATGCAGAATGGAGTATACTAAACAAACTGGCAGAATCATCTCATCAATCATAGTATGTGAAAGTACTTTCAGTTTCAATCATCTCTATATTTTTTTTCTATTGGCTTGAATTGAGTTAAAAGTAACAAGTTGGAACTTTGTTTTTTTAACAGGATCAATGTAGTAGATGCTATAATACTATTGCTAATTTACTAAACCAACCTGTCAAATGAAGAAATGTACAGTTGTAGAGATGTTGTACTAGTCTTGACTCTTACTGATTTTGATTTTGAGACTTCACATTAGGCAACTCGACCTGAAGCTATTGTTTCTCCCTTGTTTCTATAAAAGGGACTTCAGGGTCATTTGCTAAGGGTAATGAAATTGAAATTGGGTATTGACTCTTGAGTCATAATTCATTGTCAATTCACTTTTGTAAACAGAATCACAAAGAGCTGTGTTCTTACTACTATTCATGAATGAATTGTTACATTGTGTCATATTTGTAAATAAATTAATGAGAATCTCTATTTCTAAGAATTGTATCATATGAATTGCTATGTTTAAAAAAATAAAATAAAAAAAATTTAAGAATTGTACCATATGAGCTGAATAATGCAAATGAAAACCATTATTAATTGTAGAATTCATGACATTATCAACCACATTTGAATGTTTTTGACATTGGAATATGATATTATGCATGATTGATGATGATATATAGAAACTGACAGTAGACTACATCAAAACTTTTAATAAATACCTAGGACCTTCTACTTATACAAAGGCAAGTTGCCACATCATATCATTATCGGGATCCTCGAATTCATTGCCATCAACTTCATAGCTTCCTTGGTTCTTTGATATGTTTTCTTCACTCTGCATACCTTCAAAAACTCAAGTTCAACACTAGCATTACTAGTACTAGTACATGAGTCAATGATAGTCACATCATTGTCTCTGACACTCCCACTTTGGTTTGAAATGTTGCCCAAACCTCTTCTCTGACATTTATTCCTCCACAATTTCAGTGCTCTGTCGTAAAGAAAACTATGGACTTCATACCTAGATGTATAGAGCCTCAAGAAATTTTCCAAATTCTTGTCTAGTTTGTTTCTTAGATTTGAATTTAGGAACCCCAAAGCACTGGAAAATCTCTCATCCTCCACTGACCCCAATATCATGGTGAAACATAAATCAGCAAGCTTGAAAAATTCTGATATTGAATCAATCAACATTTCACTCTCAGCTAGATTTTTCTAAAGCCTTGTTACCGATCCATCTTCGTGGGGGTTCCACATAATATTATATTGTTCCCTCATTGTCTGTGAAAATGGCCCGATTGGTCTCTCAAACGAGATTCATCTAAAATTCCATTTAGAGTTACTCCATTTAAATCTTTGGTTTTGCAAAAATGATCTATCAAAGTTAGTAGCTTAATTCAATAATCTTTTGAATTGTTGATACTCCAATATCGAGGAAACATAATATCCATGGATTCAAGTAGTTTGACTAGAGGGAATCTTTCTCTAATCTCTGAGGAAAGATCATAGGCAATGCACTTCACAGAAGTAGTTACAGACTCAATGATCTTGGTAAAGTCTTCCATTTTAACACTTGATATTTGCTTCTTGTGGTTCCTTCCTGGTTCCTCAGACTTGACCCTAGAAAATTAGTACATTGGTATCTCAACTCTGCGTACTTCTGCACATAACTCCCCATTTGCACCAATATTTAAAAAGTTGTCAGGATTGTCCAAATCTGTGATTTTAAGCCAGCTGGCAAATTTTACATCATCACATGATCAATAAAGATTATCGAGCGTCATGCATGTCAATTTATGAATCACAACATATTCTGCAATATACATTGCTCTTTTCTGAGCCTTTTTCATTATATTTCTCATTTCCTCCAGCAGGGGGAGAAGACCTGCTAATGTTAAGAGTGTCTCTACATTACTTAACCTTCGCAGTAGCTCAGGAAATTTGGGTAGCCCTGCTTCTTCACAACTTGAGTTCATCACCCCAAGCAACGATTGATATTCTGAAGACAATCGATGCATTGGTCCATCCAAAGAAATCCATCTAGTATCATTATCCTTCAAAAGCTTTTTCCCGTCGGTTATTCCTTCGGCAAAGTGTTGAAATTACCTCAATCATTTCAGACTTTGACAGAAGTATTGGTAGAGCTCTTTGATTAAAATTCAATTTTTTGTACTAGATCATGCTTGCTAACAATTCCAAAAGCTAGATTTATTCTGTGGGCCATGCAGTGAATGAGAGTAACGTAAGGTGCACAAGAAGATTGTATCTTTTTGCAAAGACCGCCCCTGTGGCCTTGCATTACTGAAGCTCCATCCGCCTCAACACACACCAAATTATTGACAATCGTCATGTCTATTATACCTCCATATTCAATTAGAGAACTCTTTACTAGCTCAAATAAATTTTCCTCTATCGCATTATCCTTCATTTTAGCAACAGTTAGTAGATGAGGTTGGCAGAAAAAATTGTGTACAGTATAAACATGCATGCATACCCATGAAGTATTATCTACTGCTGTAACCTCGTCTAAAGACAATGCAATAAAATTTGTCTCTTTAATTTTTTTCTTTAGATCCTCTTTTTCAATCTCGGCAAGACAACTTTCCCATTCCCATCCACTTTTTACTGACCAGTGACTGTCAGGATAGTTACAAACTTTCAGAAAGTGTAATAAAGAACTCAATGATGGGTACTACCATAGGATGCCCTCTGCTCAAAATATTAAAGACAACACTTAACTGAACAACTTTTCCCATTAGTTCTACTTCCAATGCTTTTCCAAAATAAGCTTCAATAAAGCCTTTAATTTGAGTAGGCTTCATCTGTATATTTTGCTGAAATTCATATAATTCTACATTCCTAACATGCAAAGATTCATCCTTTATTTTCCATCTTATCACTAATTTTTCAACTCCATCTATGGTTTTCTTTTCGTAAACTTTACCCATATACTTCTCTATGGTGTCAATTTTTAACTGCAACCTCTTTTCATTCTTATTTATCTTGGTGCAAATCTTACAGCTGCATTCTACTAGATTCTGACCGCCAATTGGATTGTCTAATGGTTCAAGGAATGGATACTTTGACAGTCATTCTATTTGAAAATTCCTCAACGATTCCCACTTCCAATCAGTTTTTGATTCCCTATCCTTCTTTGAATTATTTTTTCTTTTCTTTTTCCCTACACCATCATCATCTCTGACATTCTCAGTCTCATCCAAGTCGATTATATCATTATGGATATTTTGGGTATTTAACTGAAAATCTTCTTCAAGTTCATCATGATCTAAGATATCAGGTTCGCCTACTTCTTCAATATGTCGTATAGTTCCAAGTTGTGAATCTTCAAAATCTACTTGCGATGAAGCAGCTTCCCAATTTTGGATAGAAAAATTTCCAACACCATGACCAAAGTACAATGATAAGGTTCTGCATTTTGCTGGCCTCTCTTGGCTTTCCCCACTTGCAAGAGCCTTACCCTTATTCTTATTTGATATCTCCATTCTCCAACTACTTCCAATGCAAAAAAAAATGTTAAATTGTTGAAGAAGTGACAATAGACTATAATATATATAAATATGATTCTGGATTCATTGGCTTTAAAATCATGTCTGAGGTCTCCCTGGTCACCACTGTTTGATAACTGGTTACCACTAAATAATAATGAACTCAAAATTACAGAGTGGCAGAATAAGTATCACTTACCTTTGCCTCAAATTAAATTGCAGTCGCAACTTGCCAATGCAGTATGCAGTTGCACTCAACAGTTTGAAATTTCGCTATCGATCAAATAGAGATATCAGATTATTTTTATACTAATCCTTATTTGGTGAATTTTGTGGGAGGTATTGGGTATACAAATATTTGGCGAAGCCCGCATAATTATAACACATCTTTTGTTATTTCTGAGGCAATTATGGGTCATCCAATACCTTCATATGATTAATAAAGTTTGCAAAATTGTGTTAGTTTGAGACACGCGTCCGCAAAATGCCAGACAAATTTGGGGCTGCCTATAAATATATATGTATAAAAATATTGGCGAATATAGGCCATCGATTTGGGGTCGCTTAGAAATTATAGGCAATTTTTTTAAATTTATCGGGACCAAAAATTATATTCCATTGGCAATAATGTGTAAGAAATAGAGAAAATTAAATAAACCGATGGGTGATGGGCCCGGGCATTGGACCCAATATTAATAAATGTCGGGCGATAGGGTCAATCCAATATATGAAAAATATTCGCCAATTCCTGGGTCACCGACATGCGACATTCGCCAAATAGAGAATAATCGCCACTAAAGTTTTCGCTGGTAGGTGACATTTCAAAAAATAATGCTGAGTATGCAATATTCACCTTTCAAGCTATATTCAAGCAAGTCATCAAGTTAAACGTAAAATTTGACATAGAGCTGGTTCAGGTTGTTGATAGTAAAATGTAATAATGTATTGTGGAAACATCTGACTAATGTTCTTTAGTAAGTTATTGAGATTAATGTGTTTAATTATTATTTTTTGAAAAATAGACATTTTGATACAATACTAATATGACCACGCTCAACATAACCAGTCATTCTTCTTAGAATTTTGTTTGAGTCTCCTTTGTTATTTGTTGCAATAACCCTCGTATTTTGTTATAGTTACACAATAGTAAGTAGATAATCAAATTTAACTAAGATATTATCTTATAAAATTGGTTTAGGATCAATGTTTATTTTCTCATTTCTTGATGCGTAGTTCAAGAATGTTTTCCTTATGTATTTTCATCTCCTAATTTGACGTGAACACTCCGCTCTCTAAATTGTGATGAAACAATTAATTTGTAATAAATTTTCTATTAATTATGTTTGAATTTGATATGAATGGTGGAAATTGAATAAATGTATATTTAATTATCATGTATAAACATTATTTTATTATATTGTAAGGAAAGATGATATTTTATATTTTTTAATTTTAATTTGGAATTTTTACTATTATATTTTTTTGAAATGGTATAATTTTATGATAATTTTAAAAAATTGTCCATTAAAGTATTATTGATATTGTAAATATGGATAGTCAAATAGATTATAACCATCCATCATGAAATATACTTTCAAAATACATTATATTTTTTAAATAAAAAAGTGATTTATAAAATTTGGATGAAAATTGTGGTACTTAAATTGAGCTACGTATAACAATTAATTTAGTTTTCTTATTCATAAAATGTGCAAATTTGAACTCCTTCCACCAATTGCCTCATTCATATCAATATTATTAATAATTAAAATTATTTTAAATAATAACTATTTTAATCGCTGAATAAACTATTTATTAAGTAAAGCCCACAAAGGCAAAAAAATTTGTAGGGGGGTTCTAACTTTTGTATCATTGCATTATGTTTTCTTAATGTGCTATAAGTAAAGGTGAGATTCAAGTGTGCATAAAATTAATAATACCAATACTAAATATGCCAATTTAGTATCATTGCATTGTATTTTCTTTAATCATGATCAATTTTGTATAATATAACTTGTGTTAGTTTTTATCATTGTGGTTATTTTCTAATATGTATTTACATACTTTTTGTAGACCTAAAACTATCCCCACTTGACTATAACTAAATTTATCATAAATAAAGATAATTATATAATTAACCATTTCTAGTATCTTTTAGCCATCCTTATCTTTATTTTTTCTCTACATATCATCCCTTTTTATACCTTTCCAAAAGAATCAATGTTTATTTTGGATACCTCACAAAAATATTGGAGTCAATCCTTTTTTGATACCTTGCAAAAGGATTTGCGTATACCTTCGAACTTCATCCTTCTTTGAAACTTAGTTGAAGTACTCATCCTTTTTCAATACCCAGGTTTTGAGCTTCATCCTTCTCCAACACCATGGTATTGAACTTCCTTGATGCTTTGTTGAAGTATCAAAATTCACCCTTCTCTAGTAGTAAGGTGTTGAGCTTAGCTTTCTTCAACACGACATTATAAACTTCATCTTTCTTTGATTCTTTGTTGAATCTTTCCTTGATACTTAGTTGAAGTATTCAATTTTATTTATGGGTGGTCCAATCATTTAAGGGATTACATTTTCAACTTTTAATAAAATAAATAGAATATATTTTGATCATCTATTTCCCCTATGGTTTATAACATTAATAATTTTTAAATATTTGATTCTAAGTTAGTATCTATTCAATTTTACAATTGCTTTTTAAAAAAAATTCAAGGAGTATGAAAAGTGACAAAATATGAAAAAATAGTAAGCTAAGATTATTGAATTCTCTCATTCCTTCTATTTATGTTTTGAATATGATAGATGAAGGTGATTAAATGTGATGTGTATTTAATATGCAATGTTGTAAATGACGAGGGAACCAATTGTTTAGCAAGTTTGTTTATAATAATTCACTATTCAAGATGTACATATTATTTATAGCTACTCATCCTTCATGATATATTCAAACAAAGGGAAAAGACAAATATTTTTCTTTCCTTCTATGATTTAATTTTTTAAATAAAATTTATTATGTTTTAATATGGTGTTAAATTTGGCTACAACTTCTTGTTCCTACATATTTCAATTGAAAATATTACGCTTACATTTTATGAGGTTCATATATATTTGTGTTCTCTAACAATTCAACAAATCAGATCTTTAAAACCTAATAATTCTAAATATTACCTCTTAGATCCCACTCATGGCCTATTTTTAATTTTGCTTTCCTTTTCCCTTTCCATATAGAATCTCCATTTTATTGATTATTTTTGGGATGGTTTTAGTTAATAGTACAACATTATATTTTTCTATGTTGATGGAACTTGAAATTGCTCACAAATTAGAAAAAAATAAAATAAAATGAGTGGGCTTAAGGTCACCATTAAAGAGTCAATACTAACAAGTTTGGGATTGTTAGTGGCAATGAAACTAAAAACAATAAACAAATTCAAACTCGAATAAATATCACAAAAACAAAGGAGAAAGAGGGCGAATTCACACTCTGCCTTGTCCATGCCGACGAACACCACAACCCCTTCCAGCTACAACTTAGTTATCACCTCGCCAATAATCAACACACTTGAATTTCAGCCACCATTTATCCAATTGCTGTTAGGGCACACCAACGACCAACGCCACTTCCCAGTCACAAAGTCTCAAATAAAACCCCAGGTTTCCATAGCTTCACCAACCCAATCACCACCAACAACAACAAAAGCATGCCTCGGTTCTGCAAGAACCAGAGTTGCCTCCAAACACATCTCTCCATCACCCTTTTCACCTTTGCCTTGTTACCAAATTTGAGACCCCAAGCACATAACATCGATTCTACATTTGTGTTTCACCAACATGTAATCATTGAAAGGGTATTTGCCAATTTATTTCCTTCTCGGTAGATATGTGGGATTTTAAAATTCTTAAAGTTTGGCAAATTTTTACGTATGATGGTAATGGACTTATCCAACTTCCAAATTTGTGCTTGTGCATTTGCAATAGCATTGTCAACAATTTGAGAGTCCTCCTTGAGGTGTAACTATTCCACATCAATCCGCTTAGCTAAATCAATAAGAAGCATGGTTGTTTGCACTTTTGCATCATTGTTAGTACCATCCACTAACTTCTTCATTTCAAAAGTTAAAATATTACCATTTGCATCCCGAATAATACAATCGGCATCTGATAGACTTGGATTCCCCTTTGACGCTTTGTCAAAATTGATTTTGACCCAGTCTGCTTCCACTTTTTCCCAATGCACCTCAACTCCTGGACAAGAAATTGGATGAGCCCTAGGAAGCCCATGAACGGGCAAATTTAGTGAATTGTTACAAATAGAAGAGTTACTAACATCCTCTAAAGGGTGATGTGACCTATGGTTGAACCAATATAGTTATATCCTTGCATAGGTATAGAGGGGTATGCTCCTTGTAACAAAATTGACTCAAAACCACAAAACTAAGAAACCATTGGATTAGGCTAAAAAAATAGGTTAAATGAAGTATGTTGATCTCTTCGTCGTGTAATTTTTTTCAAATTGTTCAATTGCGATGTGTGCTCATGAAGTTTTAATAGCATAATGATGCTCTATTGATTTGGAAGTAAGATGATTGAAAAAGGGTTGTGTTGGATAATACGAATGAAGAGAGATGCAATGGAGGGCTAGGATCAAAGAAAGATAATCAATGGTTGGGAGAGATTCGATCTTTTCAATCCATGAGATGTTGCCAAGTGGCAACATGGGAGAGCTTGAGAGGTAGATTGTACCCTTGAGATGAAAAGAGAAGACCTTTCTTCAAAGGCAAGCCATGTCCTACCGTCCAAAGGTCTATGCATGAACAAACTAGAGAAATATTATATTCTTATGATGAGACTTTTGGGAAACGATCTGCCTGAGCTTCCTTCCCAAAAGGAGAATGCATTTAAGATTGAGGGACAAAGAGGGTGAACATTTATGGAAAAGAGTTGACCCTTCCCTAATCCAAGGGAATAGAAATGTGCAAATGATAAGGATAGGATTAGGTGAGAGAGATTAGGATTAAGATTGGAGGCGAGTGGAAAAGATGAAGTGACATTTGGAGAGAGAAATGAGTGAATTAGATATTTCATTTAATTCATTTTTGGAGAAAATGGAGATTTATCTAAAATAAATAAGCAAATAAGGATATTTTTATAATTAAATGGGAGGAAGGGAAAATGGTATATTAGACTTACATTAGGGGATAGAAAGAGAATAGAATAATAGGTTAATTAATTATATAATAATAAATTATTTAATTAATAAGGATGATAAGAATAGATGAATAACACAAATAAATTGACCAAACAATAGTATTTTAGGCATTTACATTTGACCCTCTTTGATATGACATGAAAATAAAATTTGTTTCAAAGAAAAATAAAATATTTAATCAACACAAAGAAAGCCTAGATGAAAAGATACCCCAATGTAGAAGGGCTTAAAGAAAACATTTATGCTAGGTGATGCCCCTTGAGAGCATGGAAAAAAAAAGAGAGGCCCGTGTAGCCACTCGAAAAATGAAAAGGCCATGAAAAATAGATCCAAGAGGAAAGAGAAAGGGCGATGATAAAAATGGAGGAAAACACATTTACTAGGAGGAAATGAGAGAAGAAAGGGGGATTTAACATAACTACAAATAGTAAAAAGGGACGGTTTGCTATTCATTTGTGAGCTAAGTTAATAGACATTTAGATAGAGCAAAGGGTAGGAGAGAGAAAATAGAAAATGTATGGCACATACCAAATTGTGGAGATCTTGTGCAAGCGACAAGGTAGATATGATGATTGGATAGTCAAGTATGCATTGTTCATTTTTTTTGAAAAGTTCATTTTGTAGGTAATTAATACTAAGAAAGTTAGGATTAGGTTAATATGCTCAATCATGTTTGGAAAATTTGCCAACAAATGGTGAATTTGGAAAAATGAGGGCATATGCACACCAGTTGGGCAAATTCACCAAAAGATAAGTGAATATTTTGAAACAAACATAAATTTGTAAGAAGAGAAGAAAATTCATAAAAAAAGATGTGATTCTACAAAAGAGGAGCAAAGTTATCTCAATATAAGCATATCCAAGAAAGAAAGAGTGAATTCACCTAGAAACCGAGTTGGATTGTCTAGAAATTGATTCATGGAGGAAAGGGAAAATTTAGACACAAAAGGATGAATATGCCACATAGGGTGGATTTAAAAAGAGAAGGGAAACTCTACCTTGTGAGTGGGCAAATTTGATGGACAATATGTAACTTGTAAAAGGAAAATTCACTTTGTGAAGGGGTAGATTCACTAGGGGTATATAGGGAGGGAAGAGAAGAAAAGAAAATAACAAGTTAGCATAGAAAAGATTAGGAAATACTAACATGGTGGTGTGTTGTATAGACGAGATTAGGGGTATGACAGACATGAGAGGTCAACGATGCTAGGCTTGGCTTAGTAGTTCCAAGATGGAAATTATGATCTTTGGGAGGCATGTGGGTAGCCTATGTAGTGAAAATGTATGTACAGATGCATCAAGAATTATGCCGCATCTCCACCAACTGCCCCATAATCCCTTCTTCTATACTTTGTAATTGCAATTCCGTGTCGAGATATATACTTAATGCTTGAAACTAGATCATTCTACCAACATCCTCTAACTTCAACTTTCCATCATTTTCCATAAAGAGGCCCAAGCATAGAGATCTTAGTGTTCGGAGAGATGTGAGATTTGAGATTCCCTTTGGCAAAGTATTTATTCCATGTCTGTATATACTGATATGCTCAAGATATTTCAGTTCACCTATCCACACTGGTATCTCAATACTACTAGGGCCAAAAGAAACATCGAGAAAGTGAAGACTCTTCAACCTTCTAACACACCCTGGTACCTCCTCAATCCCTATTCTCGATAAGTTCAAAACTTTGAGAAGCTTCATATCCCCAACACAATCAGGCAATGTATTGATGCCTCTATTACTACTCAAGTCAAGAACCCACAATACTTCCATCTTCATTAAAAACTTTGAGGGAATGTTCCATATGTTGTTGTTATACAATGATAAAGTCCGAAGAAGTTTGGGAGAAAAGGCAAGGAGGCTTCCTTCCATGACATTATCATCTATACTTTTCTTGGGCAATAAAACCCTGGACCAATCAACACTACTATTTCTGGAAGGGGATTTTGTGAAGGCATTTTCAACATCAAAAGCACATTTATTTTCTTTAGATATATAGACTACCAAATCAAGAAATAGATCATGAATTATGCAATATTTCTCCAATCTAACTTCTATATCATGGTCGAAAGATACCCATTCCATCCATTCTTCTTCCACTACTTCAAACAAACAAAGATTGACAAGTTTATGCAAGTAACTCCATCCAATATCCCACTGGCCTTCTCCTTCTGGAATGAACCCTTCTACTATCCACATAATTACTAGGTACTCACACTCTATTTTCTCATCCTTCGGGAAGAAAGAGAGATAAGAAAAACAAGCCCTAAGATGTGCAAGCAAGCAATCATAGCTCAATTTCAGGACATCCATGGGTTTATTCAGAGCAGGTACCTTTTTCAGCTGACTTAATTTGGAGTCCCATTCTCATAGGAGTGTGGCGCCAGCAAGAGATGTTGCAGTTGTCTTAATGACCAAAGGAAGGTTTCCTCATTCCTTTGCAATATTACGAGCTACATCCAAAATTTCCTTGTGTGCTCTGTTTCCCTCATACTCTAGAAACCCATAAATACAAAACAGTTCCCAACTGTCTTCTTCACACAAACGTTCCATCTCATAAATTTCTGCCTTCACATTTCCGCAAACTTATTTGTTTCTAGTTGTGATCACAAGTTTACAGTTATGCCAAATGGGTCAAGATACTAAGGCACAACTATTTAGATGGAAGGGATCCCTTGAGAATTTTTAGACATGATTCCCCTCCTAATGGCTCAAGGGTATGGAATTTCATTAAAGAATGTAGAAAGGTAATCACAAATAACATTACATGGGTTATAGGTGACGGTAGCAAAGCTCTTTCCTGGGAAGACTCATGGGGGCCTTCCCTCCTCTTAGCTCTGTCATAAATAATAGACAAGCTATATAATTGACTAAATCTAGCAGAGGTATTTATGTCAAGGACTATATATAATTCATAGAAAATAACCCAGCCTTAGGTTGGCAATGAATATCCTTTGACAACATGGGTTTAACCAATGGATTTAAGAGAACTATTAAAGGAATTATGAAAAATAGAAGAATATCTCCATCCACTCAGATTGATAGGGTGGTATGGGCTAATGCGAATAATGGTGAATACAACACAAAGGATGGGTATGAAGTGCTAAAAAATAGGAGACAAACATACTACAAACCTACCTATAGACTTATGTTGGGATAAAGAATACCTCCCTAAAGCATGTATGTTTGTATGGGCTGCATTACAGAAGAAAATTTGAACCACATAATGGTTTAACAAGAAGAAAATGTTCTGCCGCTACCTTTTGAATCGCTGCCGCTACCACTGCCGTTGCTAGAAATATCAAACACCGCTGCCACTTCTTTCTCCCACCTGTCGAGTTTCAAATCTCCCACCTGTGCGCTAGATGCTGCTTTGGTGGGGAAGATGTGCGGGTGTTGTCGATGTCCTCTACAGTTATGGGGACTACGGTCTCTTATGCAGACATTGCAGCATTTGAAGTAAATATCAATGGGTCTGTACCTTCAGCTGGGAGAGGTGGGCTCCGTTCTCCTTCTGTGCGACCTGTCTCTATAAGTGATCCCATTGTGGTTAATCTGGAATCTGACATAGTAGATGAGATCTTTAAAATTGTAGATGATTTCTCCTCTAATGTTGTTATCTTTAGATTTAGGGGTTTTTGGCCATCTCTATCAGAATTTCATGCTTGGATATCCAAACACTAGGAACCCATTTTATCTGATGTCGTTCAGATTTACCTTGTGGCTAAGTGTTTTTTCATTGCTAAGTTTGAAAATGCTGAAGATAGGAAAATTTTTTGTGTGATAGTTGTTTCTTTTGGGAGGAGCGTTTCCCCCTGATGGCCAAACCCCGACATTAGGGGTTTGATCCTCTTATAGAGTCCTTCAATAAAACACCCTTGTGGATAAGGCTCCCAAATCTTCCCCTTCATCTTTGGCTGGATTCTATTCTGGAATCTGTGGGGGGGGGCTATTGGGGATTTCCAGATGGTTGATCTAGACTCCTCTAAAGTTTTTCATACGACGTATGCTTGTATATATCCTTGTGGAGGTTGATGTTTCTAAGGGTCTCCCAGAGAAGATTAATTTGGCTTCCCCTAGGGGCTCTTTGATCTAGAATCTAGATTATGAGGGCATCCCGTTCAGATGCAAGAAATGCCATATGACTGGCCATATTGCTATGTAGTGCTTATCTGATAAGGTTAAAATGAATAAATCACCTTCTTGGTGGTTGGGGGCTTCTGGCCACCATTATACGGTTGGTAAAGTTTCTAAGGATGGGGGTTCAGATGTTTTCTCCTCTCAGGATGATCATGCTAAGGTTTGTGCTACTGATGTTGTTTCGGATGCAACCTTGCAAACTGTTGATGCTATCCTTTTAGGTGTTGCTGCTATTGATCCTGTCCAGAGTGTTGATGCTATCTATGGATCAACTGTCTTGTCTTCAAGTGTTGTGGTTCCTACTATCCCTGTTTCTCCAAGGGGGGAAAATGGGATTGATGTTTTCCTTGTTTATGAGAAGGTGGAGGATGGATGGACAACAATTAAAGGAAAGAAATTCAAGTCACCCAAGCCTTCTTTTGACATGAATTCACGTTCACATAAGGATGGGCTAAAATGTAAATCTTGACTGCCCTTTTGTTTCTGGTCTCTACTCCATTTGGTGGGAACAATAGTTTGTTCCCTTTGGCTTGTTTGGTGGTACACCACAGTAGTCCCATTGTTCTCTCATTGCCTTATCTTTTGCTACTTTTGTACAAGGTTTCAGGTCCTTTCAAAACCTTTTTTTACTTAATCAAAACAAGATAGGTTATCAAGGCCCCTCAAGGTGTGCCTTATGGGAGAAAGAATGTGAGTCAGTTGATCTCTTGTTATTAAAGTGTGACTTCTCTAATAAGTGGTAGACGTGGCTTGCAAATAAACTTGATTGGTACTTTGGATTTTTAGACAATCTAACATACATGTTTAAGAGTTGGCCTCAGAAAAAAAGGTAAAGGTTTGTACAGGAAGATATGGACTATTGCTCCATCGATTCTCATGTGGGAAATTTGGAAGGAAAGAAATAGAAGAATCTTTAAGAATTATACCAAATTAGGAATAAACCAATTCCAAAATGAATTAGAAGCATGAATTGTGGAAGTAGTAAACTATCAAAATATGAATGTAATGAAAGATAAGACTTTCATCCATGATGATGAGAATTTGAGGAAGAATGGTATGGCTTAAAAATTCCACCCTTTGTGGGACAACAAGGATCAGACATAGAAGAGAAAAGAAGAAATTGTGTGTGGAAACCACCGCAAGAAGGTTGGCATAAACTCAATTTTGATAGGGCATCTAAAGACAATCCATGCCTGATAGGAATGGGGTGTTGTATCCATGACTGGATAGGAAAACTTATTGCGAGTAAAGCTTTACCTTTAGGAATAGTATCTAATAATGTAAAAGAATGCACAACCTTGGTAGAAAGATTATTGTTATGTAAAATATTGAACCTAGATAGAATTGAGATAGAAGGGGAGTCCTCCTTCGTAGTCAATGCTATTAGGGAAGGACAAAACCAAAATTAGAGCCTTAACGAACTAATCACGCGAAGTATGATGCTCTTATCCATTCTTAACAACTATACAATCAATCATATTTATAGGGAATGCAACAAAGTCACATACTCCCTAGCTTATATAGGAGTAGCAGGAAATCAAGAAGAGGATAGGGCAACTAGGGGTGAGGAGATAACCTAAAGAAAGCCTCAGAATTAGCGAATAAGACATGATAGTAAAATTGAGTAAATGTTTTCAAGATTTAAAGTTAAAGCTCAGGAATTATTAGGTAGTATATAACTAATCCTTGAATATAGGTTTATGTGATTAATAGATGGCATATCCAGAAACTGATCCCCACTACTGAAATAGACCTCTAAGCATTAGCTTGATAATTGATGATGATACTAGCTAGGAATAGCCTTTAGCGGAAAGAAAATGACTCATAATAATGACTAGCAAATAATAAATGCATATTATGATTAAAGAAAATTAGACAGGGATATGGAAAGGCGTGAAAACTAAAGGGGAGACAATTTAGATAGATAAGTTACGAATAATATATAGCGAGTTGCAACTACAACATACAAAAGCGAAATGATTCACTATTTAGAGTAATCTTGGGACTCCTGAAGGCAACTCCAATTAAGCTTAGATGCACAAAATCATAAGTAGCATTTGAAGGAGAAATATCAACAAGGTTAATTAAGAAGATGATGATTATTACTTATGACATCATCGTTAGAGTAGTATACAAGATCTTTGGCAGTGAATTTATTAAAAATGATAATAGGCACCGGGTGAACTCTGATATCCATGCCATGTTCATTGCTTCACCTATGCAAATAGATCCAGACATATAAACCATTGGAAGATTATGTAGAAGGATCTTTAAGAAACAAAACCTTAAAGATCTTGACAAAGTGATAGGAAGCATAAGAGAAGATCCGACCATTCTCAAATTGAGGCATTCAATCGATTCACTATCAACAATCAGTTGGTACCTACCTATCTAGTTCTACAGGTAGAGGATTGAGAAAGATATATTGAAGAAACCTTGATGATAGGCAGAAATCTAGACTTTCTCTTCTACTTCACGTATTTAAGGAATGCCCCATAACTGAATTGGTTCAAACGCTTTATTCTGGAAGATGATGTCAGATTAAGTGTGGATTGGGACAAGAAGCATGGTGGGAACACTTCCAATCTCCGAACTTGAATATGATTTCTGAAATTAATAAATTGTAAATCTGGATATCTTGCCAAACATCTGCATTATGAAGGATAATAATCTACAAGTACTTAAGCTAAATTGGTACTAAGGCCTTTCTTCAAACACAAACTGAGATCTTCATAATGATATATATAAAAGATATATATGTATAAAAAGGCATACATACATACATACATACATACATACATACATACATACATACATACATACATATATATATATATATATA
>MU225078.1:1972314-1990244 GCA_018584345.1 Thuja plicata
ACGAATATAGATTTGACAATTTTTGAATTAATTAGGCCTATGTTTTTTGACGTGCATCGAATGTAGGTTTTTTATCAAATATAAACCTCCAAGTTTGACGTTCAATGAAAAATAGTAGAAAAGAGAATTTTATTTTTGAAAAATAACAGTGCCCTCCGTCTTTGAGTCTAATTTCTATCTAACAAAATATATTTAATTTCGATAAATACACAAGTTATAAGCTATGTAGTCAAGGTATGTCAAAATTACTGTTTACTCAACTTCAAACGTTCATAAAATATACAATAATCATGATAATGTCGTCAAACCAATTGCATGCCCTCTGTATAGATGTTACAAAACTAAATTTGAAAGAGTCACATTGATATCTATTTTAGAAAAAAAGTTATGCTCTATGAAGTCAATTTAACTCTTTGAAAATGACGTTTTCAACAACATAGTAGTTTTCGTGGGAGAAAAAAAAACCATTCAAATCCATTCAATAAAAAAAGAAAAAAATATATTTAGAATCTAGACAAAAAAATCCTAAAAGACTATAGTTTACTTCATCTTCTGATTTCAAACGGTTTAATGACAATATGCATCCGAATCTGAATTTTTTTTTTCAAAATGTAGAGTTTAGTATCCGTTCAGGCAAAAAAGTGTAACCCACTATTGAGAGTTCACCCACACACACACACACCCATATATATATATATATATATATATATATATATATATATATATATATATATATATAAACAACTGTAAAGAGATAAAGAAAGACACACACACATATTAAAAATAGATGAATAAATGTATATGGTCCATTTTACAAAATGGAAGTACTTGGAAGCGAGAGGTATAAAAAGAACAATGAATGCACTTGGACAACTGAATTAATTCAAACATAGTAAATGAATGTTATTAACCAATAGGAAAGAATCAAATAGGTAAACCCACCCATAACCTATACAAATCCTAATACAGACTCAACCTTTATTTCATGATATGGATGACCTAGCTAAGACAAGACTTGATAAATATATCAGTAGCCCTTTAACACGATAAAATACAAAGTAGACATCTCCCATGTGAAAAGATAATGACATTCAATTGATAAAACATATTGGAGTATTAATTCTAGCCTTAAATGTATTAACTCACATATGATAGGATAGTATTGACAAACATCTTTTATGAGACCATGGCCGCTAAAAGCTACCTACTGAATTTGAAATAGAAAAAACCCAACCCAGGAACCTCATTCCCTCAACACCAATTCTCGATCACGATATTATTACACATAAGAGTGGATCCTACGAATCTTCAAACATACCACCCTCACCTGACGTAAAATCCCTTCCTTAAATCCACACATCTTATCATTCATAACTCCTCTATTTTGCCGACACCAGTATAAGTACAATCACTTTCTTAACTCCTTGTCTTACGCAACATTTCTTAATTGTGTTCGAATCCTCTGGTTCTCAAAATAGAAGGGCTTAAAGTTTGTGTGTAATGGAGACAAACCTCAAACTCATTAACACAGAGGAGAAAAGGATAATGACATTTAAAGGATGCATTAAGCCAGAGAGATGAGGTAAACTCATCAATGTGGATGATCTAGGTAGGAGGGCGGTGGAGAAAATAATGGGGGTGAATTCTACAACAATGAATATACACATAGGGTGAGCTGTGATATTGTGGGGATTTTCGCTGCTATTCTCTTAACGACAAGAGTGCCTAAAGATGAGGTAATTTCTCTCTTCTTAGAAATCTCCGAGGAAAAATATTGTGGCGGTCTTCTACTGGTAGTCAATAGCGTTAATGACGAGTTAATGATTCCTTACCCCGATAATTATATGGAACAACCAATGAGGTCGCTGGTGAACACAAACGACTACATTAGGAGACCCATTTTAGTCTTTAAAGATCGCTAACTTTTTGATATTCATTTAGGAGAAGTTAGGAGAAACATACTTTTTTATCCTAAAATGGCTTAAGGTAAGGCCCCGTGAAGACGCAAGATGGATAAAAGACTATTTGGAAGCTGAAGGCTTTGAGGTGGAGGCAAATTTCAGCAATACATCGTTGCAGACTATACAACTCTTTCCACTTGCCATTGTACGAGCAACGATGGTGGGCTTTAAAGCGATGAAGAGAAAACACAAAAAAGGAGAAGTAAGCTCATCCGCGGGAGCATTAGAAGACTCCTCTAAGAATGAGGAGGAGGTGGTATTCCACACCCCAGTCAGGAAGAAATAGGATTAACATGGACTGTTAGGTGGATGTTCCTTGAAACATCCAAGATCCATTTGGCTTAATTAGGTCTTTTTGAATAATACTTTAAAGACACTTTCAAAATTCCTGAAAGGGTTTATAGAATATTACTAGATATAGAATAGATTTTGGAAATACTATAAACGTCTTATGGATACACTCTTGAAATGCTTAAAATATTAAGATTAATAGTTAAAATATTAGTACTCCCAGTTTGATGGGCTATGAAGCAAAATTTATGTGGTCTTATTTCAATTAGTTCAGTCTCTATGTTATCTTACTATCTCTGAAAGTGACGAAAGAGGCCGATGTTATTCTCCCCGCTCTTAGTAGAAAGGAAAAGGAAGGTACATGAAAGATACTGTATGTTAATTTCAACCTAACCTAAATTAGCACTCTCTATTTAATTTCTTTGGTTATGGGAGAAGTGAGCAACCTCTGTTTCATCTTAGGGCATCTGTGAAAGTAAGATAAGTAGGTTTAAAACAAGTTCATCTGTTTAATTATCGAGCAAGGTATCGTGACTAATACTCTCACTCTGCTTGAAAACCGTACTTACCAAGAAGTGGAGCTATGAGATAGGTAAAGGGAAAGAAAGACTCTAGAAATATATAGATGGTTAGCTCTCTTGCACTCAGCTGTATATATACATGTATGTACATCTACCAATGAATAATATATAATCCTTTATTAATCTCGACAGATAGAAGCCATGATTAGGTAAGAACGAATGATTGTTTCTGTATACTGGCTATGAAGGTGGATCTGTTAGTATTTATTTGAAAGACATGGACTTCACTTATTTAGAACATTTGGTATCAAAATAATAAAGAAAGTCAATAAGGCTCTGCAGCTGATATATAATAAAGAAAGTAAATAAGGCTCTGCAGCTGATATATATATATATATATATATATATATATATATAATGCAAGCCTAATCAAATAGACAGGAAATGAGATGTATTATTAGTCCCGGCCTTCTATAGGCGGGACTGTTGTTTTCGGGTGCTTATTTGCAATAAGACATGCCTAGGAAACCGTACAAATGCTAAATCATCCCCACAAAATGTATTCGATTCAATACTTCCCGAATAAACTCATTTTTTGGCTCAATATTTCTGATTTCTCATTTGTCGATGGTTTTATTCCCGGCAGTCTTTTCCTTTTTTTCTCATAGAAAATTCTGCAGAAAATATGAAGCTAGGAAGTCGTGGCCATCGGTGGCAAGGGAGCGACGTGTTGTTTCCGGTTTCCTCTACAGGGTGCTGGACGTAGCTTCTGCATGTTGCCTTCATATCGAGGGCATCGACTTGTATTTTGTTGGCATTGTGTAGAGCAGTTAATTTGGGTGAAGTAGGCAACACCTGTACAGGGCAGATGGCATGAAAGTGCAAGGCAGCTTTATAATCTTGTATTTTTTGTTTCATTTCAGTTCCCCTTCACTGTTTGTAAGTGGGGTTTGGATTAATATTCCGTAGCACTGCATTTTCCCACTGTTGGAAGCTATATCACCTGTGATTGATATCAACGAGTTTGGCGGACAAGCGCACTTTCATGGACTTTCTAAACCGGGATGTAAGTTTCTTCTTTTATCTCATTTCACTTCATTTTATCAGCATTTTAAAAGTTTTTATCAGTCAAATATATTAGGGTAGAAGCCATTATCACACAGCCTTTTAACTTGTTTGCAGCAACATTGTGCAGGTGGGACAAGGTGTGTACATGGACAAGATCAGAGGTATGATCACCCAGGGTCTCCATCGCCTGCTTATAAACATGGTTGATATGAGGAATTTCAGCCATGACTTAGTTCGAAGGGTGATAAGGAGTCCAGTGAGTACATTCAACCCTTATCTGATGTGCTGACTAATCCCCTCCTTCTGACTAATTGTTTTTTTGTTGCACGGTGCCCTGCCAACGCAAGGGAGGAATTTGATTCACCATTAATGGTCACTTCTACTTTAACCTGGTTCTTATCACTAACGAAGCAGGGGATGTGTAGGCGGTATCAATAATGGGTTTGAAGACTGGGTGGCAGGCAACGTCCCACAACTGGGGCCAAAACTGGCAGAGCAACACTATCTTGGACGACCAAAGCCTCTCTTTCAAGGTCACCACCAGTGATGGTAAAACAATCGCTTCCTTCAATGTGGCTCCCGTTGGCTGGCGATTTGGCCAGACTTTGAGCGGAGCTTATATAAGCTAGCTAGTTTATACAAAAAGCTAGTGGGTGTGTTAGCTAAGATTAAAGTTTTAGCATGTCTTCTTAGCCACGGTTTCATTTACTCCAATATTTTTGTCTTTTGAATGTGTTGTAGGGATGTTGTGGTGGCAACGAAACGCCACCCGTTCCCTTTAGAGATGACAGTTGCTTTTTGGTTAATGGGCGTTATTTGAGAGAGGAGGTTTGTCCCACTAAACAATACAAACCACGGCCTACCTATTACTTACTTACATACACACTTAACACGGGATCAAACCAATGAAGCTGTGCAGTCGTATCTATCCATCTGTGCGAGAGTCAGGTGGTGGATAAGTAACATTAATAGTACAGTAGATCAGTACAAGATACAACCAACCAGCTTACCAGACGTGCATGCTACTAATCAGTCATAACAAGTATAAAAAAAAGCAAGCAGGTTCACGTGCTACCGACAACTAGTCTTTCAAACCTACTGACAGGCACAGCTAGCACAGGAGAAACTAATACGTCCATATGGTTTTTGTACTTACTAACACATCTGAATGTGCACAAGAACACCTAATTGATTACCACAGAGAGATGACTTTTATGTTAATCAAGTAGCAGAAACGATTTGCATCAGCTATTAACATCTTCAATGGCAGGTTCCATATATAGTTTATTTGAATCAATTTTATGAACTAATCTAATTTGTAGGTGCAAAGCCAGATTCAACCACCTTTGCAATGATCCTCTTAGCCTGTGCCAAAATGGGTGCTTTAGAACAGGGTATGAACATCCATCATAGCATAATTTGATCAACCATTTTAAAACCAGCACAAAATACATGCACTAGAAATAGAGATGAGCTTGTGCATCATGCGAGTGGAGACACAGACTAAGCAATTCCTTTTAGCAGATTTTTTTTAATCCATCTCCACATAGATGTATTTCAAAAAGTCCAATAGTATTTTTTTCCTGCTCTGATGACAAGATGATATGGGTATTTTATTTTGAGCTCTGAACTAGTCCTCGTTGAGTCTACTAGATATTTGTATTCATCAAGGGAATTATTTGATTGTTTTGTCAGATTCATGCTTTGTCCCAGCCATATGCTATGCACTATTTTGAATCTTTAGATGTTTTTGTGTCCAATCACACAACATAAATTGTATCTGAAGATTGCATTCGTTGTAACATTTTTTGTTCAAATATTCAATTAATACTTTTTGTTGTCATTTTTAGGCATTTCACATCTTTCTTTATATAGGGTTATTCATTGTTATTATTTACAAACTTTTATTTTAAAGGAGGCTGGGATTGATTGTTGACTTTTATTTTCAACAACTTGGGATTCATGGCAGTTTCAGCAGTTATAATGATCCAGAGCAAGCTAGTACCCAAAGTGAATTGCTTTGTCTTTGCCACCACTCAAGCTTGCCTCTTACACATAATTTTTTATTATTATTGTTTTTTGATGCAACTATTAATTATTGGTCGTTGAGCGGTTAATACACACATCGAATCCTTGTCAAGATCTTAACAATCCTAAAAATTCATAAATCATTATACAAGTTAGGAATGTGTGTACATGGAAGACTAAAGAGCATGGATAAGAGCCCATAAAAGGACAACTCAACTCACCGGCTTTGCAAAGACAATACATAGAAGAGGGGATCAAAATCCAGAAGCTAGTACCTAGGTTAGTCATTTATGACGACACCAAGCAAGACCAATGTTTTATGCTGATTAGTTGATACTTTCTCTTACTTTGTTACATTAGGCAGGGACTCCAGCTGCACGCAGCTCTTGTTGGATTTACTAAGCAATTCTATGGGATGAATTATATCTAAAATAAAATAATATACCCAGCACAAATTGAATTTATTCATTTAAGAACGACAACACTTAGGAAAGATACTCTAAGGGGCTTAAGCGGATAAGGAAAATGTGTATTTATCTGCATTTTACCTAGTTTTAAAGAAAAAGGGATCTGTAAGGAAGCAAAATTGTTTAAAGAATTAGGAGTACATCATAGCCTTTTAATAGGACAGTTAAAAAACTCTGAAGTCTTACTAAAGTAGATATAGTACGATATATTGTGAATATATTAATAAGGAAGTTTAATATGGTCTTGGATCTGACAATTAAGTTAGTAGTTTCTTTATCGATTTGCCAAAAAAACACACTTCATTAAGGAAGGGAATGGATTACTGGACTAGGCAAGTTTAGGAGTATCTCGATTGAGGATGAAAGGCTTGACCAATTAGAGTAAATGCTCAAATTTTTAACGTACACCTTCAAGTTAATTGGTAGCAAAGCAATTCAAACTTTGGTTGAATGTAAGTATAATTACAAGTATACAGCTCAGTATTTATAACCAAAGGAGGCTTTGGAGCAATACCATGGTAAAGTTATTCGAGTGCACATCAATTATGCGATGCCCACTTGTTTTAAAGAGCATATTCCCTTCTCTTTGGGGTCGAAGATTAAAGAATATCCGCTCTTGAATAATTGGAAATTAATAAAAGCGAACTTACTATTGCTGGATATGGTACTGGAATACCATATCCTGGATATGGTCAATTCAGGAAGATGTTGCATATTTAGGAAGATGCTTATTCTCAAAATGAAATTCGGAATATGGTCTTACCCGTTTGGTTCACCCGGAAGATGAATGAGAAGATGCATAGGAATTTTAATTCTTTATTTTTTAATTTCTTTGAATATGGTGTGTATATATACACACATGCACACATGTGTATATATACATACATACATGTGTGTGTATATACACATGTGTATATATATATACACAATGTGTATATGTGTATATACACACATGTATACACATATACACACACATTTGTGTACATATACACACATACACACATATACACGTGTGTTTATACACACATACATGTGTGTGTGTATACACACATGTGTGTATATACACATAGAAGTGTGTATCCATTTATACACATATACACACGTGTATATATATACACACATACACACATGTGTATAAACATATACACATGTATGTATATACACACACATACACATCATACATATACACATACAAGTGTGTATCCATGTATACACATATACACACATACACACATTTGTGTATATATACACATGTGTGTATATACACACGTGTGTATATACACACGTGTGTATATACACACGTGTGTATATATAGACATATACACACGTGTGTATATACACACACATACACACACCATACATGTGTGTATATATACACACATGTGTATATACACACATGTGTATATACACACATGTGTATATATACATCCTTATAGCAATATAATATACATCTTTATAGTCACGGATCCAACGAAATATTAAATTTGGTTTTCTAAAAATTGGAATTCCCATTCCACTTATTTTGAAATTCCAATTCCACCTATTGAGGTGGAAGAAGATATTCCCATTTTGGGGGCAAAATGAGAATTTCGGAATTCTAATTCCATTTTTTTCCAAGGACCCAAACATAGAATTTGGTATTATCCAGAATTAGATAATGCCAATACCTGTCATATTCCAGAAACAAACTGGCCCAAAAAGACAAAAGCAGAGCAAGTGGGATACAAATCTGAGAATCTGTAATGAAAGCAGGCTTGTTGGACAAAGTCAAAGAAAGCAACGTTTGTTGATTGGGTGTGAGGAAGTTTCTAAGGCAAGTTGGGGACAGCTCATAGGCAAATGTGTACTGAATTGACTGATTGGTAGATTGACCCAGACAACGCTTAATTTTGTCGAAGAAATAGGTGAGCAGAATAAATAAATAATCTCCACGTTCGATGATAGTGAAATTAGACATTTCTTTACAATTTCTTGAAAAAAGGGTCGAAGAAGGGGAACAATAAAGAAATGATATCCAGGCTGGCTGAGAAGGAAAGATTTAAAATAAGAATAAATTAATTGAAGTCAATCAAAGAATCGTTAACATACTCAATGCTGAAATCACCAGCTTTCCAATGTAGTGGAGACCAAGTATTTTTAATATATTCCAATTCCTTGCGTGCTACGCATTCTCATTTAACTATCCTCAGTGGAACAGCTGTACACACAAGATTCCTTGTAGGACATGTTTGTTCTATTTCAGTTTACAACCAATTTGGCTTAGTCAAGATGTTTGTGATAGAGATTTTTATTAATTTATATCCGAATTTATTGCTTGTCGCCATCATTCTCACCAATTTACTTGAAGGTGTTCACAAAAAAAAATTATTTGAGGGAAAATTGAGGTCTAAGCGAAAAAAAAGGGGCAGGATCTATATAACAAATTTTCCTGCCAATTCTCGCATGAGAGAGGGATATGCTGATAGAGATATAGTGAAGGAAAGAAATAATAAGAGGACACACATATAATTTGAAGCTATCACTTTTCAATTGAGACCTTTGTTGCAAAAATAACATCATCTTCTGTTTTGCAACCTACCATTTGACCTCATGTACTTCATTAATGTATGCAAAAAAAAAAAAGACCAAAATTTCCCGTAAACCTTCCACACCCCTTTGACCTACCCATTGCACACATAGATACAATTGCTAGTTTTAAGCAATTGTTAGTTATCTACCTTGTGATATTACTATTAGGATTCAATTGTGTAGTTTTTTGAGACAAACTCATTGACCCATGTTTCATGAATGTGACACAAGAACAATGGGTAAATGAGTTTGACTAAAAAAGCTACACAATTGAATCTTGATAGCAATATCACAACTTAACTTGCCGTAGAAAATATCTAATATTTATCAAATTATCTACCTATAAAATCTAATGCACTATTTCATAAACTTATAGATTGGTGATGTTTTATGCTTGAGGGAGATCTCATTCTCTCTCCCTTTCTTAGGTATATCTAATTATCTCTTTCACAAATAATTGTGTTAGAAAAAGTGGGTAGCCATAGCACGACACAAGGAACACATTGTCGCTAAAATTGAATAAAGGTCTCTTGATTTTGTCTGCACAAACTTACTCTGTTCGGGCAAAAGCTCACATGACCAGTGGCCTGTTAATGATGAAAGTGATTAACCAGGTCAGTAATCCGTGCAGAGTAGAGACGCGTTACAGCCATACTTGTCTGGAAGACACCACTAAGAATTGACACGCACCATCGTTGGAGACCCCACGGAATTTTCTATACAACTGGTCGTTTTCGAACTTTACCAAATTTTATGCTATTTCTCCCATTTCACCAAATTTTGCAGTAGTCGTAAAGCATGTTAGTGCGATCTAGGAAAGTCATTTGGTATAGTGAGGAATATCCTTGTGTCGAATCACTGGGAAAGCACGTTGAAGTGTAGTGAGTCATGCTACGCTTTGAGGAGTGAAATATGTCTAGCGTTTCACTCACGCAACATGTACTGGTAGTCCAGGAAAGCTAGGAAAGTAAATGTAGTAGGAAAGCACATTGAAACGTTGAAGTAAGCGTGTTATGAGTGAATATGTAGCACGCTACACAACATCACTCCTGCTTTAAAGCCTTCAAAATTTCTGTAGTCTTATCCAATCCAGTCCAGACTCCTCTCTCAGTTATATTTTCCCATCCATCTCTGCCACTTGACTTCATGGCATCTTCCTCATTATCTCACAAACGTTCTCGCAGTGAACTTGAAAGAGAAACATTCACTGTATCTAAACAGTTATATGATGCATTCATCGGCCACCGAGGCCCTAATACGAAAGATACTGTGGCTTTTGCACTTTACGATTCACTTGAGGAAAAGGGGTTTTGGACATTTCTTGATGATCAAAAATTACGGTTGGGAGATTCAATTGAGCCTGTCTTACAAGATGCCATTTACTCTTCTTCTGTGCAAATTGCCATCTTTTCAAAATGATATGCAGAGTCCCCTTGGTGTCTAAATGAGCTGCTTCACATGCTCAAAACCAATGCTCTGTTTATTCCCGTATTTTGTGATGTGAAGCCTTTTGACCTTCGCTACCCTGAAAAGGGAGTTTATAAAGATTCATTCGTTGATCATCAAGAAAAGGGGAGATTCAGCGAAGAGAAGCTTCAAGAATGGAAAGATGCGCTCTGTTCTTCTGCAGCTTTCTCTGGCCACGAATTCAACACATCCAAGGAGTAAGGCTTACTTTGCTTGTTTTGTCTCAGTCGTTTGCTTTCAATCCATTACGACTTCGTGATTTTGTGTTACAACTTTTTTCTTCTACTTAGTGTCTCCCTATTGGTTTTAAACGCTTTGGAAATTGTTGGTAATGTCGAGGAGCTGCATGCAAAGATTTCCTTGGCTGTGCAACAAAGGGTTGGAAAGAAGAGCTTTTTAAGAGATGCGGGAACTGCAAATGATGCAGAGGTTGCAAAGTCAACAAGTAGATCAGCACAGTGGAAGAAATCTAGTCTTCTACCAAGAGATTCACATCTGGCGGGCATCCATTCCAAGGTTGAAGAAATACAAGGCTTGTTGAAAAACCCAGATCACCAAGTTATTGTTAGATTAAGGAAGTACGGTAGTTTTTCATTGTACGGTGAGACTGCCCTACGATGGAAGTAAGACTGCAGTACGGTGGAAGTGTGACAACCGTATGGTGGAAGTAAGACTGCAGTACGGTGGAAGTGTGACAACCGTACGATGGAATTGAGATTGCAGTACAGTGTTGGATTCAGTCTGACCGTGCCGAGTACAACAAGGGTGTGGAGTACGAGCAGGATGCCAAGTAGGAGTACGAGGATGTTGAGTATGAGCAGGGTACCAAGTACGAGCATGATGGGTATGGTGAACATTAGTATGGCAGGCACGAATGCGGCGGGGATGACTACTTGAATGTTTCCAGTACGATGACAGTTGTGGTGTGAAGCAGAGTTGGTTGACCGGTTATGTTATGTGATGGTTGACATACCGAACTCCATAACGAATTGCATAGTGTATAAATGTATGCAAGATTCATTGATAGAGCAGGCTAAGTCTGTGGTTAACAGTAATGGTTGTATTGCTGTAGAGGCTGCGAGGGCTAAGGCTGTAAGCCTGAAGAACAGTGTCATAGTGGTAGAAGTTGGGTTGATTGTAAAGGCAATTTGAGCCTGAGTCTATTATTTGTATGTAATGTATTGGTTACTGTAATACAAAGGGGTGACACTCTGGTTCTTGGCTGGTGGGTTTTTTCCCGGAAGGGTTTCCCACGTAAATCTCTGTCTCATGTGTTTTATCTTGTGCGCATCTTTATTTTCTCTATTCTTATTTTTCCTATGCATCTCAGTAGATTTGATCTTTATATAATTTCCCCTATAAATTGACATTTGGAAGGCGTTTCCACCAGTAGCTTTCCTAACAAGTGGTATCAGAGCCAGACCCATTACCATTATTCGTTGGATAGGGTTGGTTGTTTGGGTAGGGTTGGTCATTGGTGTCAATTTGGTTCCAGTGGGAGTTAGTGAAGTGTTGATATTGCAATCGAGATGGCGGGTACATTAGGGAGAATAGAAATTGAAAAGTTTAATGGCACAAATTTTGAGTTGTGGAAACTTAAAGTTGAAGATATGTTGGTAGACCGAGATCTATGGACTGTTGTGTCTGGGAACAAGCCTTCAGGCATGAAGCAGGAAGATTGGGATCTGGCGGATCGAACGGCGAGGGGAATGATACGATTGTCACTGGCAGATAGTGTTCTGTTAAACGTCTATGAGGAGAAAACTGCACATTCTTTGTGGAAGAAATTGGGAGATATTTATCAGGGAAAATCCTTGGTAAACAAGCTTTTCCTGAGAAAGAAATTGTACTCTTTGAAGATGGACGAAGAAACTGCTGTGGCTGGTCATTTAAATGCTTTCAATATGGTGATTGCACAACTGACATTTGTTGGTGTGTCCATAAGTGAAGAGGAGCGTTGCATGTTGTTGTTGAGTTCTTTGCCTAATTCGTGGGGCCATCTTGTGATGGCCATTGGAAGTACGACTACTTAGTTTAAAATGGATGAAGTAGTTTCTGCACTTCTGTCAGAGGAGATGCTGAGGAGATCTTCTGAGGTGGCTAAGGATGCTCACCCTGTTCGAGACCAATCAAAGGACAACGACAAGAAGAAATGTAAAGCGAAGTGCTGGAATTGCGGGCAGACTGGTCATATTCGAAAGGATTGCAAAGAAAAGAAGAAAAAAAAGAAAGTGGAGAGCTCTTTTGATTCTGAGTCGACTGATAGTGACGACAAAGATGCCAGCGGTGATGCTTTGGCTAATCGGTCATCTGATGATGACTGGTTGGAATAATTCAATCTTCATGTGGAAGATGGTGGTCACGATGCCATGTGCGACTCAACACTACAATACAATAGGAGTTGTTGGCAGTGACGTATGCGCCATGTGTAACTCGTCACCACAGTTCAGTGGGAGTTGTTGGCAGTGACGTAGCAAATGTTTTTCATCAGTATTGCAGATGGTGGAAGGTGAAACCCTGATGTGGCAGAAGGGTCTTTTCACATTTGCTGAAATACTGATTGGAGATGTTTATCTTCATGTGACTGAAGATGTTGACATCTTGAGGGCTCAACGGGGTCCTCGGTAAAGGTGTGGATTATGTTTTCATGGTAGCCATGTTGAGTAACTCCGTACTTCATTAAGTGGGAGATTGTTAGATTAAGGAAGTACGGTAGTTTTTCACCATACGGTGAGACTGTCGTACGGTGGAAGTAAGACTGCAGTACGGTGGAAGTGTGACAACCATACGGTGGAAGTGTGACAACCGTACGGTGGAAGTAAGACTACAGTACGGTGGAAGTGTGACAACCGTACGGTGGAATTGAGATTGTAGTATGGTGTTGGAGTTAGTCTGACCGTGCCGAGTACAACGAGGGTGTGGAGTATGAGTAGGATGTCGAGTAGGAGTACGAGGATGTTGAGTACGAGCAGGGTACCAAGTACGAGCAGGACAGGTATGGTGAACATTAGTATGGCAGGCACAAGTGCGGCAGGGATGACTACATGAATGTTTCCAGTACGATGACAGTTGTGGTGTGAAGCAGAGTTGGTTGACCGGTTATGTTATGTGACAGTTGACATACCGAACTCCATAACGAATTGCATAATGTATGAATGTATGCGAGATTCGTTGATAGAGCAGGCTAAGTCTGTGGTTAACAGTTATGGTTGTATTGTTGTAGAGGATGTGAGGGCTAAGGCTGTAAGCCTGAAGAACAGTGTCATAGTGGTAGAAGTTGGGTTGATTGTAAAGGCAATCTGAGCCTGAGTCTATTATTTGTATGTAATGTATTGGTTACTGTAATACGAAGGGGTGACACTCTGGTTCTTGGCTGGTGGGTTTTTTCCTGGAAGGGTTTCCCACGTAAATCTCTGTCTCATGTGTTTTATCTTGTGCGTGTCTTTATTTTCTCTGTTCTTATTTTTCCTATGCATCTCAGTATATTTGATCTTTATATAATTTCCCCTATAAATTGACATTTGGAAGGCATTTTCGCCAGTAGCTTTCCTAACAGTTATAGCTGTCGTTGGTATGGGTGGCTTGGGGAAGACATTTCTTCTCCAAAATGTCTTCAAAGCCTTAAAATCCAGGTTTGACGGTTCTGTATGGATTTCTATTTCTAAATCCTATTCTGTTAAGAATTTGCAACATAATATAGCCTCCCACATAGGTTTAACGAAAGAAATTGTGGGAGATGCCATAACTGAAGAGAGAGCGGGTGAATTGATTCATGAGCGTCTGAAAGGGAAAATATGTCTTATTGTGCTGGATGATCTGTGGACATTATCTATAGAGGATAATCTCTTAGATAAACTTGGTCTGCCTACTCATAAAGATTGTAAAGTTGTGGTGACCACAAGAAACAAAAAGGTAGCTCAAAATTCAAAATATTATATTTACGAGATGGAAGAATCGTCAGATGAAGACAAATGGGAGTTGTTCTGCTTCTATGCATTTCTGGATTGTAAAGAAAATAGAGCGCCATTGCATTTGGAAGAGGTGGGGCGTAAGATTGTAAAGCAATGTGGAAATTTTCCACTGGCTATCAAAACGACAACAACATCTCTCGCCAACAACACACATCTGAGCAAGTGGGAGTCGAAGCATGATGAGCTTAAAAAGGCAGCAATTGCCTTTGGTGAGCGTGACACTATCATGGACATATTAAGATTGAGTTATGATTCCTTGCCAGCGCATCTCAAAACCTTTTTTGCTTATCTTTCTTTCTTCCCTGAGGATGAGAAGATAGACTGTGAATATTTGTGTTATCTATGGATAGCAGAGGGATTCATCCCATTAGGGGAGAGGCAGTGGAATATGGCCTGGGATTGGCTAGACCGACTTGCTCAGCTGTGTCTGCTTCACCTACGGGAAGAAGAAGAAGGTTTTGTATTCAATTGTCGTTTAATCAAATATTGTAGAGTTCATGATTTGTTACACGAATTGGCCATAAACATATCGAGAGAAAACAAATGTGCTTTTTCTGTTGAGGAAGCCTATACACATGCAAATGGTGGCATTGGCTGGTGTCATATTTTATTGTCCAAGAAAGATATAAAGGATAATGCCCTCTCACTCAATCGTCCTGCTTATCTCCTTACACTCACACTCTCTCAGAATGAGGAGATCAGAAGTATTCCAGAGAGCTTGTTCAATGGCATGAGAGGACTACGCGTTCTGGATTTGAGCAATACAAGGATCTCTACATTGCTCGAGTCCGTTGGAAAGATGGTACTTCTCAAAGTCCTCAATTTAAGAAATACAAGAATAGAGAAGTTACCCAATTTTGTGAGACATCTAAAAAGTCTCTTGTTTCTTGCATTGCCTGACAATTGCAAAGTACCAGAATGGATAACTGGACTTACATGTCTTCAGCATTTAGACTGCTTTTGGGTTGAACGCGTGCTAAAGGTAACATCAAAGCTGGTCTCCTTGAGAATTTTGCGAACAGACTTGTGGGTGGAGCAAGAATCCATAGAAGAGGATTTGCCATATATGACTCAGCTCCAGGAAATAAGGTTAAAGGTTAATAGTCAGAGGGAGTTGAAGAGGATCGAAGAAGGGCTCCTTGTGCACCTGCTGTCGATGCGTTGTCTGGGAATCTTCAATTGCATTGGTGATTATGTGGACTTTCGGCAGGAAGGAGGAGCAATGACATATAGAGGGTTTAAGCTTCAGGAGCTTCCGGAGAAAATAAGAGAAATGAAACATCTGGAAATTCTTGATTTATGCTATTTTGTAATGCCAAGGTGGATATGTGGTTTGTCAAATCTGAAGGTATTGACTTTAAGAGGTTGTTACTGTGTTGACCGGAGTTGCAATCAATGCCCAATCTAGTGAGATTGGAGTTTCGGAGGAATAAGTGGTGCATAGAATTGCCAAAGGAGTTTGGCAAGTCGGGAGCGTTTCCAAGCCTTTGGTTCTTCTCAATCTCTAATTTTAAAGAAATAGAGGAGTTTCTAGAAATGGAAGAGGGAGCAATGCCGTGCCTTGAGAGTTCGTGTCTAGAGCATTGTGTCAAACTGGAGAAAGTGGGAAGAGGCTTGGAAGGGTTGAAAAGATTAAAGGTGCTCACTTATTTGGGTACTAAAGAATTGATAGAGACATTTAAGGAAGGTGGGGAATATTGTAATAAAATTAAAGCCATAAATCCTCATGTAACCATTAAACATGAAATGGGTTTAGGAGGCCCTACAATTGAATTTTAACTTCAATTTTAGTTAAAAGTAAATATAATTTGAGTAATGAGTAAAATTCTTCTCTATTTGCATTACAATTAATCTTGATGAATTCAATTTTAGTAACCATATATTTGTAAGCAAAAATCTTTCATTAATTTAAACTAGCAATCACACTTTAGTGTGCAATGGGAACGCCATAGAGTTATGGAAAGGTCATTTAAGTATTTGTCCCTTTGTTTGTCACTTTTTCTCATCCTCTTTAGATCTACTTATCTTTGTATCAATATATCTCACCATCTATATATCTTTATAATTCTTCATCTCTATCTCTCCCTCTCTATATCTCCCTCTGTATCTCCCTAGATCTCTTTCTATCTTTACCTCTTGATCTATGTCTAACTCTCTATCTATTTTCCCCTATCCTCCCACTTTATATTCATCTATATCTCTATCCAAACATCTCTCTCCATCAACCCCTTCATGTACCTTTAAATCTCCTTCTATATGTATCTCTATCTTGTCATCTCTCTATCACTCTCTATGCCTATATATCTCCCCCTTTCCACCTCTCTCTATTCATCTCTACATCTCCTTATCTCTGTATCAATATACCTCACCATCTATATATCTTTTAATCTATTCCTCTCTCTATGGCTCCCTCTCTATCACTCTCTATCCCTATATATCTCCCCCTTTCTACCCCTCTCTCTATCACTTTCTACTACTATCATGTTATATTTACATCTCTCCCTCTCTCATTATCTCTTCTTTATATATTTACATCCCAGCCAAAGTGTGGCGTAGATGAAACAGAAGGTGTGTAGGTGCAAATTCTTCATATAGCTTGTGATTGTAAGGTTGTGTCTTCATTCATCAAATGTGATTATTTCTAAAAGGTTTACCTAACTTATCTAAATAAAAAAATGAAATATGATTTCTACAAGCTATAACGAGTATTGCAATATTGTCGAATCCACAGATAGGGATATTATCTGGTTGAATAGTTGTAAGATCGGCTTTAATTACCTTAAGCATATCCATGCTACAAACATTAAGCCCAAATCCATTATCTATCAATGTTCTACGAATGATATTCTGGTTAATAGAGACAACAACCATAAGAGGATCATATTGATTCTGCACCTCAACAGTAGGTAAATCATCATCGGAAAACACAATAGGAAGTACATAAGACATAGTATGCATGCACTCCAGAAATGAATTAATGTTCTCTTGATTAGGAGGCGGAGCAGGGAGAGTAGATAAAGATTTTTGCAGCGCCTCATGATATGTAGGAGAAGTTTGAAGTAATTCCCATAAAGATATCTTAGCCGGAGTAGCACGTAACTGTTCCACTAAGTCATATTCCTTAAAGGAAGAAGGTAACCTAGGTGCTTGAGGAAGCATAGGTTGAGAAGGAGGTAAAGTTGCTGGGACAGTAGGTTGAGGATTATTTCATGTGCGATAAACATGCAAAATAGAATCTGTGTTATCAAAGAAATCCAAAGGATCTCTAGGTTTACCCTTAATAGTCATTCGAGGACATCCTTTTACTGTCACCAAAGGTTTAGGGAATATCGTTTTAGGTGTCTCAATGTTGCAAATAGAGAAATATGAAGGTAGCCATGCATACATTCTATGATAAAGGTCAATTGCAAAAGTTGTGGAGGAGGATGAAATAGGAATAGGATCCATGGGGATCTTATTCAAACCATTGGCATTCTCACTTCCATGTACCTCATTAAGGGATCTATCATTTTGCACAACAAAATCTTCATCAAAGTATTCAAAACAAAAATCATACATGTTAAACACAAGGAAATACTACAAGCATGA
>MU225078.1:1999518-2011977 GCA_018584345.1 Thuja plicata
CCCTAGGGTCATGTTTTTAGCATCACCCTTTGTCCTTTTGACCAATCCGCAAAGACGCTGATTCGACATTGCAGACGTGGATTGACAAAAATGCCAATCCGCGGAGAAGAGGATTGGTGCATCCTGTCTTTGGTCTCCCCAACCTACCCCAACCCCTAACTGTCGTCTACGAAGATAACGATCAATTGATTGTTGTCTCCATTCCCCTTTTCCTTGTCCTCGTAGATGACGATTGGTCGATCGATGTCCACGTAGAAGTCGATTGACTGATCGTTGTCTTTGCCTCGAAACTAAACCTACTCCCTAATTATTGCAAAAATGAGCATTTAATGCAAAATTTCAAAAGAAAAAATGAACCATAAAAGAAGGGTTTAGGGACTCATAGGTGGGTCGTAGTTGGTAGGCCTCTAATACGTCATCACACGCTCTCCAAGCTGCTGCTTCTTCTCCCTCTCATTTTCCATGTCACTCTCTCACTCTGATTTTTTGATAGGTCGTGGTGAAAGTGACCCTTTGTGGGGCCTTTTGGCCCTACTTATAGCCCTCGTTGGTCCGTTTTTCACACCAGTCTCTATTTTTCATCACATTTTCTCCTATCCATCAATGGTATTGCATTTTTCTCATCTTTTTCCTCCCCTTTCTCCTCTTCTCCGCCCTTCTTTCTCTTTTTTTGAGAAAATGGGGGGTACACTCTCTCATGGTCGTTGCTTCAGCATGACTCTTAGGTACCCAATTTCTTCTGGGGCATCTTATTTTATTTTCTTTGACACGAAGCCACATCAAAGAGGGGCAAAATGTAGACGCTTAAAATGATCCTATAACATATTTATTAATTAAATTATTATTTAATTAATACTCCTATAACATTATGGTTAATTTGATTAATTGTATTTGTTATATTCATCTACTTATTTAAATAAATTTATTTATTTAAATGAGTTCATTACCTATTGTATTTAAATTTAATTTAAATAGTCCCTTCTCTAATGTATTAAATTTAATTTAATACATATCCTCCATAAATCCTCTTTTGAACAAATTTATATTTATTTAAAATCCTACACACTTCTAATATTCTTCTAAGGCTTGATTAATTTAAATATAATTTAAATTTAATCCTAATCTAAACCTAGAAGCCTAGTCTACACCCATCACTTCATTCTCTAAACCTACCTTTATTGCTAGTCCCCCACCAATCATACTTAAAAAGTGATTCCTAACCTCATTAGTCCCCAATGAGTTGCTCACACATGTGTGAGCAATTCATCCAAAGGAAGCCACCAAATTTCCTTAACTTTTTCAACTATCTTTTTACATCTTTTTCCTCCGCTCCTTTCTCGAAGGTTGCTCACACATGTGTGAGCAAACCTTGAACCTTTCAAACTTAAATGTCTATCTTGTCTTAAGTTGACTTTTTGCATGACCTTCTCCTTTTGTCCATGTGTCTCCTATGTGGCTCTTATGTGGACGCCACATATGTACCACCTCACTCAAGCCATCTCATCTTCATCAAAATTCTATAAATAGGAGCCTTGCCTCTTGCATTTGATCATCTATCATATTTGCAATATTATCATGCTAGTTTAGCTCTAGAAATTTGCATAAGTTCTTAGCATGTTAGGCTTGTTTATCATTTTGAATCTAGATATTACATGTTACGATAATGACAAAATTTATCTTAGCTTGTTAGATCTTGTATATCATTGTAGCTCATAGAATTTGAGTCTCATTTGCATTGTTGGAAGCTTGAGACTAGTTCCTCAGACTAGCTCTTGAGTCTTTCATCATCCATTAGCTTGCATCTTAAGATGACCCATTTCTTTGCAAGTAATCTAGTGAGATTTTGATATTGTGTTGGGAGAGCACACACACAAATATCTCTAAGAGAAAATCAACAAGGCATTGAGCGCCCTTGTTTGGCTCGTCGAAGGTTGTGGTGAAAGCTTTGTGTTTGCTTCAAATTTTTAAACATGTTTAATGTAGATTGATTGTTTTCCCCTAATGTTTGCATGTTTGAGCTTTTTCTACCTAGGAGGGTTTCCAATGCATACAAAAGTAATCATGGCTAAAACACCTATCATACATATACTTAAACATAGCGTGTATGTCATAACATAATATTTAGAAAATAAGTGAGATCCACTGAAGAATGAGTGAACTGCTAAGCACTTGATTGACAGCCTAAGAAGGATGGAAACTATCCCAAAAACATGGGAGGAAGCATTGGCACATGTTCAAGTAGAGTTTTGATTATAAATAATTGTTGTTTCAATTGTACATGTGCACCAACAAGCCCTTCTAGCCTCTGCAAACCCTGCAATTATTGGGGGGAAATATTTATCAAAGAAATGGGGCTTCTACTATCCATGTTAATTAGAAAAACAACTTTCAAAGAAAAATTAAGGCCATAAATATTGATGCAAATAAGTTTCTAACCCGAAAAAAGATAGACATTGAATTGAGAATCTTTACCTCAAAATTTCTGATCAATTTTAAATATAAACAAATTAGGCTTGTGAACCATTGTATTTTCTAATACAAGGCATATTAGTATTTGATAATTCAAGGCTCATTAGTATTTGATAATACAAGGCTCTTATCTTGTTGAGTTTTCCATTTTGCTTCCTACTTTTTAATCTTCCTTTTAATAGTCTGATCAAGAAAAAGTAGGAAACAAAATGGAAAACACAACAAGATAAGAGCCTTGACATAGCAAGCCTCTTCAAAACCATCAAATTAACCAATAGAATTTACTCTGGACTAAGTTAAATGAAGATTAATTGAGGTACAATGCCAGTGCAAAATAACAAATATAAAATGCTCATCTTCAAAAGTCCCAAAATTTTGAGTGTTTATTGTTTATATAAAAAGATTATAAGAAACTCACACATTAAGAATTAGTAAGATAAATCCTTAAAAGACACATGTACAGAATAATAAAATACAACTTCTCTACACAAATAACAATTGGATAAAGGTACAAATTTGGTGCAGGGGGTATGCTAGGAGATGTTGGGATAACATAGAACATGAATGAATGAACTATGGTAAATATGCAATAGATTAGAACACATAATCCTTATAAACCACTCTAGCAATTCAAACAAGAACATCTTTTCTCCTTTTCAAAGAACCACAATTTTCATTTCGAAAAAAGTTAAGGTCCTTGTACTCTAATGACTTTGTATTTGTAAAAGTTAAAACTATGGATAGACACTCTTTTATGTGCCATTTTTACCAATTTGACTAATTTTCACAATATAAGAATTGACAATTAGCAAAAATTTCAAATCAGATTATACATAACAAATAAAACATTATTTTCCTCTTGAAGGAATTGGTGTTTACATTTAGATGAATTTAGGTCCCTAAATTCTGACGTTTATGTATTTGAAAAATGTGGGCAAGGAGATTCTATAAGCTACATTTGTCCAATTGACTATTTAGTATTTTTTCACAAAATATAAAAAAAGTAGACCCACCAACTAAAATATCTTCTAGAAAATTAATCAAACTCTATCATTTATGCTAGATGGGAGTCAAAATGGTCATATCGCCACCTTGTGTGTGATTGACACTCAGACATACTTTAGAATGAAATGACAAAAATGTATGGCACTATTGGATTACAATTTGCTTCATCTGGATGGACCACAGAACTAAGAATCAAGCAACCCCACAAGCAAAGAAACTTAAAAAAAAGTACTCACCTGACACTCAATTCGCTAAAGGAATTGGAAACCTCTTTCAAAAGGCATACAAGAATAAACATCATCAGAATCCACGCCTTCCTGATTCATCCTTAGCCTAGTAAACTCCATATTGTCCAGACACATCATCCATCCAAATGATCCAGACACGTAGGCATGTAGAACAATAATCCGGTGTCAACAAAATTAAAATGGCGTAAGACACCCACCAAAAAATATGAACAATCTGGTGGAAGTCTTGCCCAAAATGAGGCTATCAGCTTAATAAGACCAATTAGTCATACAATCATCAATTATGCTGATACAACGAGCTTTTTATTCAGGCCAATCAAACACTAGCTTGTTATAAAAGGATTTTCCTTTTCCAATTAGGCATCTAGAACATTATTGTATGAATCAAAGACATTTCTTTATGATTTTTAGATTTTTCTGCTTTTGTCTAAAATAGCCTCTGCAGAAGCGTGTTTCATGACTTAAGCTCCTTGTTATTATGCCTTAACTCTTCAATGTTTTAATGAAGTCCATTACTGTCAATATGTAACTATTCATCAGTGATTGTATATTTTTTTACTGTTCTTCAGTGCTCTGTTTGACTATATGTATCTATATGTTCTATATTTTCTTTAATCTCTTAGTCCCTTTAATACCCAAAAATGAGATTAACAAACACAATTAATTATGATTTTATTGTTCATTAACAATTCTATTTTATTCCATAAGTTTTTCACTGTGCCTTCTTAGTTTCTGAATTGGTCGGTATGATATGATAGGAGATTTTTTCCTCATTTTCATAGTTTTCATTAAATCAAAATAAAAAAAAGTGTTTCATATAAAAAAAAAAATTATGCGGTAAAAGATGTTTATAAATTTTGTAGGTTATAGTGGGTTCATCTTTGGATGATTAGGGCTGCTTCACATTATTGTGTTAATTTGTGAATTAAAAATATTTTATTATTCATATGATAAGAAATTGAATTTCTTAAAAATTATTAGATTTGATTGTATAAATATTTTTTTTTGTGATTCATGATCATTTATCTTCTCTAATTCATTTCATTTTGATGATGAATGATATATATTCAGATGTGATGACGTATGATGTATAATGAAAAATGGTTATATAGTCGATCCAAAAACTTTAAAAATTCAATATTACTAGCTCAATTGCACCTTGGAGTGCAAAGGGTACACGGGAGAGATGTTGAAGGTCAATAAAAAAATTCTTGTTCTAATTTCTATATACATTTGTGCAATACATGAGTTAAATTGGTAGCCTATGTAGGAAATAGTGTTGTTTGAGTCAAAAAGGTCCTAATGGAGAAGTGATAGGGAGAGAGGGAGAGAAAAAGGGGGAAAAAAAGGGGAAGTATCTAGGAGGAGGATTGAGAGAGAGTGGAGTGTGAATAGGTAATGATGTACCCCATGAAACTATTTATAGTCCTAGATCAATCCTATCCTATCAATAATTATATAAATAAATTTGACTAAAATAGAAGCAACCTTGACAGATCTTATCTTGTCAATACATCTCTCTCATGGCGTTTGATGCAACAAGACACTGTACTCTCACACCCCTCAAATTCAATCAAAAATGTAGAAAATAAGGCGAGATTCAAAAAGAAAAAGGGAATGCTTCAATATATGAAGAGAAACTACATGTATACAAGGAAACACGACCATGTGATCTTATTGAAAATATAATATGTAGTCAGTTACGATGATATGCTAAGAAAATTAGTTGCCTACAGATTCCATGCAGGGAGCCCATGCACGCCCACTTAAAATTTTACTTTTCCTAAAAGAATGATTCATGCTAGTATACAAGTAAGATTGAGTTTAGTAGTGATTCTTCCTTGTATAAAAATAAAAGTAAGTTTAATTTGTACATCATCTACGATTTCACATTGAGCTAAGATCTAATTTAATTTTACAGTATTATGAAATCAACCTTACAATGTTTCACTTTAAGATAAATAATAATTGTAATATTTTAATTGCAAGTTTAGAATTTATAAATATAATATGTTTATATTTAATTATTTATATTATATAACATAAAATAAATAATATATTATTTGTGTAATATGTCTATTTTTAATAATATACATTATATAAATATAAATAAATAATAAAGTTAAATATTATAAAATTTCATTATATTAAATAAATATATGATTGAATATAAAATCAATCTCTTTCTCTCTCTAAACCAAAGATAGAGATATAAAGAGAGGTAGAGGGATAGAAGAGAGAGATACAAATATAGAGTATGAGAGATAGAGAGGAAGAGATAGAGAAATATACAACTATATATATATATATAAAAGGTGTTCATTGATATTTCTCCATGGCTCTTTATCCCTCTCGCTAAGCACGTAGGTAAATTGTAACAAGACGATGATCTGCCACAAAGTGTCTAGCATTAGCGCCGCTCCCCACTTAAAGATGACCAACCAACTAAATAGCATGTGCACAACCAGAGCTCTGCAAGCAATCACCACCATAGCCAAAACTATACTTTGTGCTAGCAAAAAAAACTTGCTAATAGGAAAATTGAGGCCTAAGTGAATAAAAGGGGCACGATCCATATGACAAATTTTCCAGCCAATTCTCACATGAGAGAGGGACATGCAGATAGAGATAGAGATAAACGGAGAGAAACGATAAGAGGAAACACACACAATTTGAAGCTATCATTTCTCAATTGAGACCTTTGTTGCAAAAACATCATCTTCTATTTTGCAGCCTACCATTTGACCTCATGTACTTTATTAATGTATGTAAAAAATATACCAAAATTTCCCGTAACTACCTTCCACACCTCTTTGACCTACCCATTCCACACGTAGGTGGGATTGCTAGTTTTAAACAATTGTCAGTTATCTACCTTGTGTTATTACTATCATGATTCAACTAAGTAGTTTTTTGAGCCAAACTCATTGATCCATGTTTCATGAATAGTGATTCACAAGAACAACGGATCAATGAATTTGACTAAAAAACTTCAGTATTGAATTCTATAAACTTATGGATTGGTGATGTTCTATGGTTGAGGGAGATCTGATTCTCTCTCGCTTTCTTATATCTAATTATCTCTTTCACAAATAATTGTGTTAGAAAAAGTCGGTAGCCATAGCACGCCACAAGGAACACATTGTCGCTAAAATCGAATAAAGGTCTCTTGATTTTGTCTGCACAACTTTACTCTGTTTGAAAGCTCACATGACCAGTGGCCTGTTAATGATGAAAGTTATTAACCAGATCAGTAATCCGTGCCAGAGTAGAGACGCGTTAGACGACTAAGAATTGACACGCACCATCGTAGGAGACCCCACGGAATTTTCTCTACAACTACTTGTTTTCAAACTTTACTTTTCTTTACGCGGTTTCTCCCTTTCACCAAATTTTAGAGAAGTCGTAAAGCATGTTAGTGCGATCTAGGAAAGTCATTGGTAGAGTCGAGGAAAATCCTTGTGTCGAATCACTGGGAAGTGTAGTCAGTCACGCTACGCATTGAGGAGTGAATATGTCTAGCGTTTCAGTCACGCAACATGTACTGGTAGTCCAGGAAAGTCAGTGTACTGTCCTATCACTGGGAAAGCACGTTGAAACATCGATGTTCCACTCACGCTACACTGCATCATTCCTCCATTAAAGCCTTCAAGCTTTCTGTAGTTTTATCCAATCCAGTCCACACTCCTCTCCCAGTTATATTTTCCCATTATCTCACAAACGTTCTCGCAGTGAACTTGAAAGGGAAATGTTCACTGTATCTAAACAGTTATACGATGCATTCATCAGCCACCGAGGCCCTGATACGAAAGATACTGTGGCTTTTGCACTTTACGATTCACTTGAGGAAAAGGGGTTTTGGACATTTCTTGATGATCAAAAATTACGGTTGGGAGATTCAATTGAGCGTGCCTTACAAGATGCCATTTACTCTTCTTCTGTGCAAATTGCCATCTTTTCAAAAGGATATGCGGAGTCCCCTTGGTGTCTAAATGAGCTGCTTCACATGCTCAAAACCAATGCTCAAACCAATGCTCTGTTTATTCCCGTATTTTGTGATGTGAAGCCTTCTGACCTTCGCTACCCTGATAAGGGAGTTTATAAGCGTGCATTCGCTGATCATCAAGAAAAGGGGAGATTCAGCGAGGAGAAGCTTCAAGAATGGAAAGAGGCGCTCTGTTCTTCTGCAGCTTTCTCTGGCCACGAATTCAACACATCCAAGGAGTAAGGCTTAGCTTAGCTTATTTTGTTTCGGTCGTTTGCTTTCAATCCATTACCATTTTGTGATTATGTGTTACAACTTTTTTCTTCTACTTTGTGTCTCCCTATTGATTTTAAACGCTTTGGAAATTGTCAGTAATGTCGAGGAGCTGTGTTCAAAGATTTCCTTGGCTGTGGAACGAAGGGTTGGAAAGAAGGGCTTTTTAAGAGATGCGGGAATTGCAAATGATGCAGAGGTTGCAGAGTCAACAAGTAGATCAGTACAGTGGAAGAAATCTAGTCTTCTACCCAGAGATTCACATCCGGTGGGCATCCATTCCAAGGTTGAAGAAATACAAGGCTTGTTGAAAAACCCAGATCACCAAGTTATAGCCGTCGTTGGTATGGGCGGCTTGGGGAAGACATTTCTTCTCCAAAATGTCTACAAAGCCTTAAAATCCAGGTTTGACGATTCTGTATGGCTTTCTATTTCTAAATCCTATTCTGTCAAGAATTTGCAACATAATATAGCCTCCCACATAGGTTTAACGAAAAAAAATTGTGGAAGATGCCGTAACTGAAGAGAGAGCGGGTGAATTGATTCATGAGCGTCTGGAAGGGAAAAGATGTTTTATTGTGCTTGATGATCTGTGGACGTTGTCTACAGAAGATAATCTCTTAGATAAACTTGGTCTGCCTACTCATAAAGATTGTAAAGTTGTGGTGACCACAAGAAACAGAAAGGTTGCTCAAAATTCGAAATCTTATATTTACGAGATGGAAAAATTGTCAGATGAAGAGAGTTGGGAGCTGTTCTGCTTTTATGCATTTCCGGATTGCAAAGAAAATAGAGCGCCTTTGTATTTGGAAGAGGTGGGTCGTAATATTGTAAAGCAATGTGGAAATTTGCCACTGGCTGTCAAAACCACAGCAGCATCTCTCGCCAACAACACATGTCTGAGCAAGTGGGAGTCGAAGCACGATGAGCTTAAAAAGGCAGCAATTATTCCCTTTGGTGAGCGTGACACTGTGATGGACATATTAAGATTGAGTTATGATTCCTTGCCAGCGCCTCTCAAAACCTGTTTTGCTTATCTTTCTTTCTTCCCCGAGGATAAGAAGATAGACTGTGAATATCTGGTTTATCTATGGATGGCAGAGGGATTCATACCAGCAAAAGCAGGGGAGAGGCAGTGGAATATGGCCTGGGATTGGCTAGACCGACTTGCTCAGCTGTGTCTGCTTGACCTATGGGAAGAAGAAAAACATAGTTCTGTATTTAGTTTTCGTCTAACCAAATATTGTAGAGTTCATGATTTGTTACACGATTTGGCCATAAAGATATCAAGAAAAAACGAATGTGCTTTTTCTGTTGAGGAAGCCTATACACATGCAAATCGTGGCATTGGCTGCTGTCGGATTTTGTTGGCCAAGAAAGATATAAAAGATAATGCCCTCTCACTGACCCCTGCTTATCTCCGTACACTCACTCTCTCTCAGAATGAGGAGATCACTAGTATTCCGGAGAGGTTGTTCAATGGCATGAGAGGACTGCGCGTTCTGGATTTGAGCGGTACATGGATCTCTACATTGCCCGAGTCCGTTGGAAAGATGCTACTTCTCAAAGTCCTCAATTTAAGAAATACAAGAATAAGGAAGTTACCTGACTGTGTGAGATATCTGAAAAGTCTCTTGTTTCTTGCATTGCCTTTCCATTGCTCAGAATTACCAGAATGGATAACTGGACTTACATGTCTTCAACATTTAGAATGCTGTTGTGTTGCTCGCAAGCTGAAGTTAACATCAGAGCTGGGCTCCTTGAGAACGTTACGAACAGACAGGTGGGTGGAGCAAGAAATCATAGAAGAGGATTTGCCCTATATGACTCAGCTCCAGGAACTACAGTTAAGTGTTAATAGTGAGAGGGAGTTGAAGAGGATGGAAGAAGGGCTCCTTGCGCACCTGCTGAAGATGCGTTGTCTGGGAATCTTCAATTCCATTCGGCATGAAGCAGGAGAAATAACATATAGAGGGTATAAGCTTCCGGATAAAATGAGGGAAATGAAACATCTGGGGAAGTTTAAATTGGAGGACTTAGCGTATAAGCTTCCGGATAAAATGAGGGAAATGAAACATCTGGAGAAGTTTAAATTAAGTAGTTTTGCAATGCCAAGGTGGATATGTGATTTGTCAAATCTGAAGGACTTGGCTTTACTTAATTGTCACTGTTTTGATTATCCGGAGTTGCAATTAATGCCCAATCTAGTGAGATTGGAGTTGGAGGGGAATGAGTGGTGCATAGAATTGTCAAAGTTTGGCAAGTCGGGAGCGTTTCCAAGCCTCCGGTTCTTCTCAATCTTTGATTTTGAAGCAATGGAGGAGTTTCCAGAATTGGAAGAGGGAGCGATGCCGTGCCTTGAGAGTTTGAGTATAGTCGGGTGTCACCAAATGAGTAAAGTAGGAGGAGGATTGGAAGGGTTGAAAAGATTAAATGTGTTCACTTATTCATCTTTTAATTATGGATCGATGGAGACATTTAAGGAAGGTGGGGAATATTGTAATAAAATTAAAGCCATAAATCCTCATGTAACGATAGACGTAACTGAGTTCTGAGTAAAATTCCTCTATTTGCATTATAATTAATTTTGCTGGATTCAATTTTAGTAATCATATATTTGTAAGCAAAAATCTTTCATTAATTATAATTATAATTAATTCTATTTATGACTGTAGCTTTATATAACATGATTATGATTTTTGTTTGGAAGCATGAAAATGGTTTTTATAAATAATTTTTTTTAATTTTTAAAATTTAATTTAATTTTATATTTATTATACAATTATTTATAAATAGGATAGGATTTATTTATATATAAAAGAGATTTTTTGTTTACATTTTAATTTAGAATTGAATATGCATTTTAGTGAAGGTGAATGTTTTTGATTAAGATGGAAGGGAAAGGGCACCAAACATAGATAACATCACAACATTACAACAAACACCAAAGAAGCAGACTTCAGGCTATTATAGCCGGAAGCCACCAAAGCCATCACAAAGCAAAATAATCAATAACCCCCAGAAAAGTTCTACTGCTTAAGACTACACTATTAAAAGTACTATTCATGTCCATATCACTAGCTAGTAGCATTTGCCAATAACAAAAAAAAACCTCTATTACAGAGGAACAACAACACATTGTCATAGTTATAACTATCACTACAAAAAATAATAGCATCGAAAAGTTTAAACATAAGAACATCAGTCTTAACAAGAAATCAGTTGTAGCATAACAGAAATATAAAGAGAATCAATTAAAGCTAGAAATAGCCTCCCAGTCATTTGAGAGGCAGTTGAGATCCTTCTTCCAGTCATCACCATCAACTTCCATAGGTTCCTCTTCCTCATTCCCATTCTTGTTCATCCCCTTGGCACTTTTCCTTAATCCGCTCTTACCCGTAGCCACCCCAAACACAACCTTCCTCATTAAACTATTGATCAACCCGCATAAAGAAGATATAGCTCAGAAATAAATTCCTCTTTAGAAAGAGCCCGAGGAGTGGAGTTTTCGAGAGCATCCAATCTTTACTGGAGGTTCATCATCCAATTCATCATAGAATTGTCCTTTTCACTCTCCAAGTTGGGGATTAGGGACTTATTTTTCATACAATCTTCCTTTTGAGAACAAGGGGAACAACAAGACAGGTTCACCATCTCCTCAACATCCCGTGAATTAGTAGTAATCTCTGGGTCTTATCTTCCTCAGTATCATCAAGCTACTCATTTTCCTTTTCATTATCATAATCTTCATCATGTGAACTATCCATATCTTCACTCTCTTTAGGTTCATAATCCTGGTTAGTTTCAAAAGCCACCTACTCCTCTAGTTTTTACTTTTTAATTACCTTATTAAATCTCAACCTACCTTATCTACGCTCCCCATAACTAGTATCATATCTTTTATCTCCATAGATTTAATTAATAATCATCTAAAATTGTTAATGAGAAGAATCCTTTTTTTAAAAGTTAGAAAAATCGTCAATTATATTAAATTAATAGGTGTTAGTAATAACTGAGAGAGGGGGGGGGGTGTGAATCAGTGGCCTCAAATACTTATCCTTGAACTTAAGCACCAATTAATAAACCTCAGATTATTATGTCTCTACAAGATGTAAGCCATGAAATACTTTATAATGATTTTGACTGTCTGTCGGTTTACCTTGTCTGTCCTTATTCTCTTTGATTACCGATAGGCAGTAAAACTATTTACCGAAATACAGTAAATATGCAGAGTATACCGATAAATCCAGTGTTAACTATGTCAAATACAAAATAGTAAAGAAATAAATCATACATACATAACACATGAATTTTTAACATGGAAACCCTGTTAGGGGAAAAACCACTGGGATTGGTACCCCAAATTTTCACTCTTCTGAAGTGAGCCCTGTTAGGAGCCAACCCTGTTAAAGGTTACAAACACACTGTTAGGTGTGACCTTGTTAGAGGATTTTACACATATAGGTTGTCACTTAGTAT
>MU225078.1:2017945-2035186 GCA_018584345.1 Thuja plicata
GGGGGTGAATCAATGGCCTCAAAAACTTATCCTTCAACTCAACCACCAATTAATAAACCTCAGATTATTATGTCTCTACAAGATGTAAGTCATGAAATACTTTATAAGATTTTGACTTTCTGTCAGTTTACCTTGTTTGTCTTTATTCTCCTTGATTACCGATAGGCAGTAAAACTATTTACCGAAATACAGTAAATATGCAAAGTATACCGATAAATCCAGGGTTAACTATGTCAGATACAAAATAGTAAAGAAATGAATCATACATACATAACACATGAATTTTTAACATGGAAACCCTGTTAGGGAAAAAACCACTGGGACTGGTACCCCAAATTTTCACTCTGCTGAAGTGAGCCCTGTTAGGATCCAACCTTGTTAAAGGTTACAAACACACTGTTAGGTGTGACCTTGTTACAGGATTTTACACATATAGGTTGTCACTTAGTATCGGGCATCTAATGCTTTCATCCTTGAATCAACCTCTCTCTTAGACTGTCAATAGGCATCGGGCATATCCAATGCCACTTTCATGAGTCAACCTTTTTGGCACTCCTTGGGATGTACCTCAATATATAAAAGACTGTTAAGTCCTGCTCTGTTAAGAGACTTAATGCTTCAATGGTAAAATTGAAACAAAATGACCTGTTTCTAATGCAACTTGAATTGCAAATTTTCAAATCTATTTAACTACATTACCTCTCTGATCAATGTATCAATTCAATGCTTTTGTGCTCCATACTTTCTTCTCTGTGATGTTGTGCTTGCTGTTTGTCGGTGTCTGCAGAATTCTTTAGCTCTCCTTCAACTTGATTGATCAGTATTGCATGAAGTTGTTCTTCATTAGTTTCTCTTTAGCATCCTCTTTTATTCACTCCCCTTAATCCCCTTTTCATGTGATACAAAAATGAATTAAGCTTGTCTCTTATATAGATATGATATTCATTGTTTTTTGATTCTTGATTCTTTATTCTTGGCGTGAAAAACAATCCAGCCAATTTGATTTAAAGCATAACTCCTGATTTGTCTCATAGTTATCTTCATGCCAACTGTATAAATCAGTTTTAAATCAATTACTTAACTCTGGTCGAATAAAACAATGAAAACAACCAGTTAAGTCTATCTTTAGCTCTTGCCAGCTAGATATTTTGTCATTTTCTGAACTCTATGTTCCATCGGTTAACTCTTTAGTTAGTCATTGGTTACAACTGTCAGTTCCGTCGGTGTGACTCTAGTCAGCTTCGTGATCTTCGTCCGTCAGGCATCATTGGATTTTTACTCGTTGGGCAACTCTGTTTTTAGCTCAACGGGCATCCTGTGGTTTGTTTCATCGGGCAATACTGTCTTTTGCTCGTCGGGTATCACTGTGACTTTTCTTCTTTTTCTTTACCGATGGTGTGCACTTCGTCGGTGTTATCTGTCACTTGGTGAATACTTGAATTTTATGCATTGTTGAAAGCATACCCTTTGTTCCATTGATTCTCTGAATTCTTTGGCATTATGTACATGACCATATAGATGATATCAAGTTGACATCAATGACAATACAGACCATTAACCAATTCAATGTCTTGTATTATCTTTAACTTAACATTATCAAACATTCAGTCAGTTGCATGTCATCAATAGGTTCATAGAAGTTTAAGGCTTAATTTTATAAAATTGGAAAAAAATAATCTTTCTTATGTTTAAAATAGTGAAACTTATTAAAATTTACAATTATATTTTAGTTCCATATGAAATATAACATTGTTTGAAAAATCTATGTGATTTTTGAAACTGAGGAAGAAACTACTTTAAAAAATTTACAATAACTTAATATAGTATTATGCAACGCTATTGTACCATGGAAAGTGGAAAATTAGTAATTCTCAAATTAGGTATCATGTAATACTCTAAATTGAAGATTTATCCTAGAGGGAAGTGTTGGGACTCATTTTCTTAGTGTCATTTTTGATTGAGTCTCAATCAGGTGCATATATGTAACATGATCCTCCATTAATAACCGATATGAGAAGTCTATATATAGGTCATCATGTTGTGTTGTGCTCTTGGTTGTGTTGTTTTCCAATATAGAATATCACATCTAAATATTAATATAATATTTTAGTCTGTGTGTGTGTGTGTGTGGAATATCATATCTAAATGTTAACAAAATATTTTAGCTTATTTTATCATTAAATTCAAATTTTATCTTTAAAAAAAGAATAATATACTTAATTTTAGAAAATTAAAATTTATTTTAAATATAATATTATATATACATTTCCATTTTCTATTCCCACACATATAGTAAACCTAATGTTGGATCAAAAGAGAAGCAAGGCAAACCCTCAGAGAGAGTAAGGAGACATAAAGTTGCTGCCAGGGAAATTGTTGTGGGGCGACAACTTACCCTAGACCTCAACCAAAAAGGTAATAAATGATTTTTCTCTCCTAGAATATTAGGGGCCTAAATAGCCCTCAAAAGTAGTATGCGATCAGACAGTACATTTTTTTATCTTAAGGTTGATATTTTACTTCTGCTAGAGGTCAAAATGTCCTATTCTATTTTTGCTGATTTGGTTGGGAGATTGTGGCAGGGGGCTCACTTCTTTTATTCTGAAGCTAGTGGTTGCTTTGGTGGTATTGCTACTATGTGGAACCCAATGTTTATAGAGGGGGCTTACTTATCTTTTTCCCATAATTATTTGGCAGTTTCTTTTAAAGGTCTAACAAATTATTTGAACCTAATCAATGTTTATTCTCCTAATACCTGTGCTGGAAGGAAGTCCAGGTATGGGGTGACCTTGCTAACTATCTGCTCCAAAACCCCTTGGATAAGTTCTTGGTTGTTGGAGACTTCAATTTCCCCTTTCACCCTTTAGAAAAGATGGGAGGGCTCATGGATTTTAGTGATAGCATGTGTGACTTTTCTGACTTCATAAATAACTCTGGTCTATTGGATATAGAGTTGAAGGGTAACCAATTCACCTGGTCGAATAAAAAAAAAGGGTCACACCTTATTCAAGTGAGGCTTGATCATTTTCTGATATCCCCCTCTTGGGACTTGGGCTTATCCTCTTCTCTCTCGACTCTTCCTCATACTACTTCTGACCACAACCCCCTCCTCCTTAGATGGAAGGTGGTGTCCCACTCATGGTGAACCCTATTTTGGTATGAGTTTATGTGGGCCTCCCACCCTTATTTCAAAGATAGAGTGCATAACTATTGGTTAGTTTCTATTAAGGTTTCTGCAATGTTCCACATTGACAAAAAACTAGAACTTATCAGGATAGAGGTCAAGGGCTAGACTATATCAAACTTTGGAGATATCTTTAAAAATAAAAGAGACCTGAATGGGAAACTTGAGTCCTTCAGAAATAGTTGGCTGGAGGTGACAGCTCTATGTCTCTTCATTTGGAGGAAGAGAACTATAGGAAGCAATGCAAATCTTTGTTAGCCAATGAGAAAATGTACTAGAAACAACGATCGAGGGTTAAATGGCTTAAGGAGGGTTAAAAGTATTCATCAAGCCTCGAATAGGAGCTTTTACTGCTAACTAATTTGAGAGAGGAAGGTGGAAATATTTGAGGACTCTAGTAGTTGATAGACCTGATCTTTTTTATCCCTTCTCAGGACCTGACGGATGTTCTGTAGAAGACTGGAATTCCTATTTTTGGTGATGCGGATAGTGTTATTTTGTTCCCTTCTCAATCTAGTCAGTTTACTATTAGGTTAGCCTACTTGCTACTTATTCGGGAGGGTTGTGATCCCTTAGGTTGGAAACAGATCTGGGACTCTCATCTTATCCCTAAAGTTAAATGTTCTTGTGGACCCTTATGCATGGAAAAATCCTAACTCTAGACAAATTTACTAGAAGGGGCTTCAGTCTCGCTAGTCGATCAATCCTTTGTGAGAAGGAGGAAGAAACTATTAATCGCCCTTTTCTCCATTGTGATTATGCTTCTCATATTTGGCAAGAGGTCTATGAAAAACTGAATTGGTCTTGGGTTTCTCACTGTGATATTCAATAGTTAGTTTTGGATTGGCATTCCCCATCCAAACACCCCCTTCTTCAGCTCCTCTCACTTTAAATCTCCCCTCATGTTTGTTGGAGTATTTGGAAGGAAAGGAACAACAAAATTTTCAGGGAGGTTAGAGTTAACCACAAGACTACTCCCCATTGTAGTCTTAAGCTTCTCTGGGATAATCTGTTGATTTCTAGATGGAAGAGCCCTGCCTCTTCTTTTCTCCCTATGAAAATATTTATTGTTAGGAACTCAGATCTCTTGGTGGGGTTGAACCGCTTTGACAACTCTAAGATTATGGCATGACATGCTACTAAATGTATCCCTCCTAAGCCAAACTGGGATACATTGAATTTTGATGGTGCTACTAATTGTTTGGCTTAGGCGAGTGGGGGCATCATTAGGAACCATTTGGATTAGGTTCGTGCTGATTTTTTTGGCCCTCTTTGCGGCCACATTGTCAACCAAGTTGAGGGGATGGGCCTCTTTTGGGTCTTAAATATGTTATCTAGACTAGTTCTAGACATCTTGAGATAGAAGGGTATTTGAAATTCACCATTGATTTCATCAATTGTCAAACATCTGCTGGTTGGAGATTTGAAGGTATTATTAAGGATACAAGAGGCCTTCTGGCTAACCTTGAGGATTTCAAAATATGGCATACCTTCAGGGAAGGTAATGTTGATGACAATTATTCAATTGTGTATTGTCATTGATGTTTACACAAGTATAGTGATGTTTACACAAATGTCCAATCCTATCTGAGCATAGTCAGTTAATGCCAAGCACTCTTAGGCATTGAAGAGGACCAAAGTAATTTTCAGTTCTAACCGAGTTCATTCGGGCATTACAGTGTTGATCGACCATTGAAAGATTTTAGTGTTGACCGAGTTAAACAGTTAGTGTCAGCCGACTTATTTATGGCTAATTGGTTATATGCAGCCGACACACATGAGTTTTATTTTTTATTTGCAAGGTTATTAAGGCCAACTTGACAAGGCTTATCATATATATATAAGGTCAAGTTTGGATTGAAAAAGGAAGTAAGTAGAAAAGATATGTGTTTATGACATGAAGAGTGAAGGCAACATTAGATTGGATTATGATTGAGGACAGAAAAAATAGAGCTGCAACAGAATATTTGATCAGTGAGGATCAAGTAACCTTGAATCAACAAAGACAGTTGCTTATCAAAATAGGTCAATCCATTGTTACTTTCTAACAATTGTAGAAGTGATCAAAATCTCTTAACAGAGTAGAATTAATAGTCTTTTGTAAATCCTCTCACAAGGTGACATTTCTGCATTGAAGTGTTTGAAGACCTCTAACAAGGCCACTCCTTATAGGGTGATTAAATCCTCTAACAGGGTCACACCTAACAGTGTGTTATTTTAACCTTTGACAAGGTTGGCTCCTAACAGGGCTCACTTCAAAAGAGTGAAAAACAGTGACTAGTTGCAATTGGTAGTTTTTCCCATATTGGGTTTCCACGATAAATCTTGGTTTATCTGTGTACATGTTATTTTCTTTATGGTTTATGTTTCTGCAATTAATTACTAAAGGATAATCATAGTTAGTATCTTAAGATTTTCTATGTTAACCGAGTGATAGTAGAATATCTGTGTTAACCGAGCAACAGTGAAAAAATTGTTTAATACATCTAAGGGACTTGGATTTGTTTTTGTGGTAATTGATTCACCCCTCCCCTCTCAATTAATCAACTCATTTCCAACAATTGGTATCAGAGTTGCAAGTGCTTACAGAGAAGGTTTCAAAACCTAAGCTAAAGATCATATATGTCTTACAGAAGGGAGATCCCTAAGCTTAACAAAGACAATTTTTTTGTATGGCAAGATTTGATGAGGCTACATCTATCTACTATTGGAGATACTGGTTTGCAATTCTTGGACCATAGGTATGTGGAACCACCGATACCTTTGACTGTGGATCAGATGATAGACATGAAGCATCATAACATAGTGATGCTTGATATAGCCTCTACACTTAGCAATTCCAAATTTGATGAAGTCAAGGACTGCCCTACTACCTTTGATATGTGGAAAAAACTGCATGATATTCATGGAGGAGATGTCAATGTAAAGAGAGCCAAAGCAGAAAGTCTCCGAGGTCAATTCGATCAAATGAAAATGAAAGAAGGAGAGGACATTACAAAATACAGTGAAAGAATCAAGAAAAGTGTCAGTGCAATCAGAGATTCCAGTGGAGTGATTGAAGATACAACAATGGTTAGTAAGGTATTGAGGACTTTACTTCCTATCTATGCAATTAGAGTTTCATCTATTCAAGAGATGAGATGCAGTAATGGTATAACTATAGATGGGTTGGTTGGAAGACTTACAACTTTTGACTTGGATAACTTTGACAATTAGTCTCCTAATCTTAGCAATCTTGAGTCTACATTCAAATCTAAATTAAACCTTGGAAAGATGAAAGGAAAGAAGATTGATAGTGACACTAATGATGAATCTGATGATGAATATCTGGAAATCATTAAAGCATTACTTGCAAGGAGAGCTGCAAAAGGAAAAGGACAGTACAAAGGAACAATACCATTGATTTGCTTTTCATGTGATGAGGTTGGTCACATTTTTTCTAAGTGTCCAAACAAGGAAGACAAAGATGAGAAAAGGTTCAACAAGTAGAAAGGAAAGAAAGGTTTCAAAAGCTACAAAGACAAAGGTAGAAATCCTCTTATATTGCTAAAGATTCTGATAGTGATGAAGATGAAGATGGAATGGTTTATATTGCTATTAAGGATGAGTCAGATAATGAAGATAATGAAAAGACAACACTATACTCCCATATTAGCAAAAATGACACTTGGATAATTGATAGTGATTTTTCTCACCACATGACTGGTGATAAAACCAAATTTGAACATCTTGAGCACTATGATGGTGGGAGTGTCAGTTTTGGGAATGATGAACCCTACTATATGAAAGGTAAAGGTTGTATTTCTTTAACAGAAGGAATCAAATACATGATAATGTTTATTGGGTTGAAGGACTAAAGCGTAATCTACTAAGTGTGGCACAACTAAATAACACTGGTTTCAAGGTAGAATTCATGAATGGGAAGGCCAAGTTCCTGGATGGTAAGGGACACCTAGTTGGAACTGGCAGACAAAAAAAAGGTAATCTATTTTATCTTGATCTTAATGAAAGTTCATGTTTTATTGCACAAGTAGAAGAAAGCTGGTTATGGCATAAAAGGTTATGTCATGTGAACTTTGATAACCTGATTAACATAAGCAAGAACAAAAGAGTAAGAGGAATTCCTATTTTGAAGAAACCTGAGTTAGAAATATGCAAACAATGTCAAATTGGGAAGATGGGAAAAACTAGCTTCAAGAGAAAGAATTACAATACATAAGAAGTTTTGGAATTTGTACATACTAATTTATGTGGACCAATCGAAAAAACAAGTTACAGAGGTGAGAATTATTTCATTCTATTTGTTGATGACCATTCCTGAATGATGACTGTTATGTTTCTCAATGAAAAATTAGAAGCTTTTCAGAAGTTCAAGTGGTACCTTGCCAGAGTTGAAAAAGAAATAGGAAAGAAACTTAAATGCTTAAGATCTGATAGAGGAGGAGAATTCATATCTAATGAATTCAATGAATTCTGCAATGAAAGAGGAATCAAAAGACAAGTATCTTCCACAGGTACTCCACAATAGAATGTGATATCAGAAAGAAGGAACATATCTATTATGGATTGTGCAATAACCTTGATGATTGAAAAGAATGTTGCTACCAAATAATAGAAGTAAGCCATGAACACTGCAATTCACACCTTGAACCGAGTTCAACTGAAGAAAGGTACTGAGAAGACACCTTTTGAGTTATGGTATGGCTATAAACCTAATGTTCATTATTTAAAAGTATTTGGAAGTAAATGTTACATCTTGAAGGAAGCAAGAAATGGAAAATTTGATGTAAAAGGTGATGAAGGTATATTCCTAGGCTACTCCTGTAAAATCAAAGCATATAAATGCTTGAATCTTTCTACTCATAAATTCATAGAAAGTGTGCATGTAAGGATTGATGAGTTTGCAGAAGGAGGTGAAGAACATAGAAATAAAGAGCCGCATGATTACAAAAAATTTATGTGTTATGAACCTGATACTATACCTAAGACACAAGCAATGGTGATTGGACAAAATCCCTGTCAACCATTGAACTCATCTGCACAAACTCAAACGGTTCAACCTAAGTTGTAGCTTGTGCAACCCGAGATGCTGGTAGAGGAAACCAAGTCACAGACTAAATATACTGAGTCGCAGATAGAGGCACCCAAGTCTCAGACAGAGGCGCCTGAGTCTCAAATAGTGGAACCTGAGTATCAGACAAAAGAACAAAATAAAACTTTTGAGCATGGTGAACCAAGTGGATCAAGCCCAAAATCAAGAAGGAAGGATCTTGTACTTGCAAAATATGTCAGAAGGCATCATGCACCTGAACAAATAATTGGAGATCAGACATAAGGTGTAATGACAAGGACCAGAATTAAAGGTACATGTTTGCTTAGTGAAATTGAACCTAGAACTATTAAAGATGCATTTAATGATGAAAGGTGGATCGAAGCAATGAGTGAAGAGATTGAGAAGATAGAAAAGAACAAAACTTGGACTCTTGTACCTAGACCAAAAAATAAGAATGTGATTGGTACTAAGTGGGTTTTCAGAAACAAGATGAATGAAAAAGGAGAAGTCTCCAGAAACAAGGCAAGATTAGTATGTAAAGGATATGCTCAAGAAGAGGGTATTGATTACGGAGAATATTTTTCTCCTATTGCAAGACTTGAAGGAGTCAGAACTCTTCTGGCATATGTTGCACACAAAGGATACAAGGTATATTAAATGGATGTAAAATTTGCATTCCTAAATGGAATTCTTGAGGAGGAAGTCTATATTGAGCAACTTGAAGGTTTTATAGATCCTAGAAAAAGGAATATGGTTTGCAAACCGCACAAAGAATTGTATGGACTGAAACAAGCTCCTAGAGCCTGGTATGAAAGACTACATGGTTACTTGATAAGTATTGGATTTCAGAGAACTAATGATAATAGTAGCTTGTATATCAAAGAAGGACATCAAAACAAGATAGTATTAGCAAAAATGTTTGTTGATGATATATTGTTTACTGGATATGATGACTTATGAAAATAATTCTCTGAAGCTATGAGTAAGGAATTTGAGATGTCTATGTTTGGGGAAATAAAATTCTTTGTTGGTTTACAAGTTTATCAGATGAAGGATGGTATCTACATTACCTATTCTAAATATATCAAAGAGATACTAAAGAAATTTGGGATGGAAGACTCCAGACCAGTTTGAAAACCTATTCCTACTAGACATAAGTTGTCTAAGGACGATGATTCAAAGGAAGTAAACTAGACTACCTACAGATCCATGATTGGTAAACTTCAATATGTTGTTCACACTAGACATGATATTGCATTAGCAGTTGGTATTGTTGCAAGGTTTTCAGCTAATCCTAGAGAGAATCATTTGATGGCTATCAAAAGGATTCTAAGATATCTTAAGGGTACTGAAGATTATGGATTATGGTATAAGAAAGGAGGAAACTTTTCTTTGAAGACTTTTACTGATGCTGATTGGGCTGGAAGTGTTGATGAAAGAAAGAGAACAAGTGGTGGAGCATTATTTCTTAGAAAAAGGTTAGTCTCCTGGACAAGAAAGAAACAAAACTGCATTTCTCAATCTACAGCAGAAGCAGAGTGTGTTGCTGCAAAAGTAAATTGTTCAAATATCATATGGTTCAAACAACTATTGTCAGGTATGAAGGAAGAAATCAAAGAACCAGTCATTATCTACTATGACAACACCAGTGCTATTAACATTTCAAAGCACCTTGTGATGTATACTAAAACTAAACATATTGCAATAAAGTATCATTTCTTGAGAGAATTGGTTCAGGACAAGGAAGTAAGATTGGAATAAGATTCGAATATGTGAATACTAAAGAACAAATTGCAGACATATTCACAAAACCATTACCTAAGGATGCATTTTAGTATCTTAGAGGAAAGCTAGGGGTAGTTCCCCTAACTGAGGCTCACTAAAACACAGTTTAGTGATACATCAACCGAGCTACAGAACAGACTTAACATGTTGATGCAGATATTCAAAGCTTATTGCATATGAATAAGTACAAACATGTACATTACAACTTTATTAGATTTATATATTAGTTGGTGTCTTTGGCATTGGTTGTCAAAGAGGGAGATTTATTGATGTCATAAATATTACTGATGGAGAGATTGATGAAAGAGAGAGAAAACTTTATCAGAAATAGAGATTAATGCAAGAGGGAGAAATCTGTATTTCAGTGATTGTAAAGATAGAGGGATTTTTTGAATGATAATCTAAATTAAGCTAAGGACATTAATAAAATTTCATTCTTATGTCTGTTTCTCTATAAATTCTTTGTATTATGACATGTGTTGCGATCAATGCCAAAGAGGGAGATTGTTGATGACAATTATTCAATAGTATTTTGTCATTGATGTTTACACAAGTATAGTGAAGTTTACACAAATGTCCAATCCTATCTGAGCATAGTCAGTTCATGTCAATCACTCTCGGGCATTGAAGAGGACCAAAGTGATTTTTAGTTCTAACCGAGTTCACTCGGGCAATACAGTGTTGGTCGGGCATTGAAGGATTTCAGTGTTGACCGAGTTAAACAGTTAGTGTCAGCGGACATATTTATGGTTAATTGGTTATATACAGCTGAGGGACATGAGTTTTATTATTTATTTGGAAGGTTATTAAGGCCAACTTGACAAGGCCTATCATATATATAAGGTCAAGTTTGGATTGAAAAATGAAGTAAGTAGAAAATATGTGTTTATGACATGAAGAGTGAAGGCAAAATCAGATGGGATTCTAATTGAGGACGAAACACAGAGAGCTACAATAGAATATCCGATCAATGAGGATCAAGTAATAAAATCTAGAATAGAGATATGAATCAACAAAGATAGTTTCTTATCAAAACGGGTCAATACATCGTTACTTTCTAACAATTGTAGCAGTGATCAAAATCTCTTAACAAAGTAGACTTAACAGTCTTTTGTAAATCCTCTCACAAGGTGACATTTCTACATTGAAGTGTTTGAAGACCTCTAACAAGGCCACTCCTTACAAGGTGATTAAATCCTCTAATAGGGTCACACCTAACAGTGTGTTATTGTAACCTTTAACAAGGTTGGCTCCTAACAGGGCTCACTTCAAAAGAGTGAAAAATAGTGACTAGTTGCAATTGGTGGTTTTTCCCATATTGGGTTTCCATGTTAAATATTGGTGTTATCTATGTACATTTTATTTTATTTATGGTTTATGTTTCTGCAATTAATTACTAAAGGATAATCACAGTTAATATCTTACAATTTTCTATGTTAACTGGGTGACAGTAGAATATATGTGTTAACCGAGCAATAGTGACAAATTTATTAAAGACATATAAGGGAATTGGATTTTTTTTTGTGGTAATTTATTCACCCCTCCCCTCTTAGTTACTCAACTCATTTTCAAAAGGTAATGTTGTTTTTTATTCTATGGCTGATCCTGGTCTACTAGCGGACAACTTAAGGTGCTGGCGTGCTGTTAATATGCTTCCATAGTCTACCCAATGCCTTATTAAATAGGTGGAGATAAATACCATGAATATTAATAGTAATGATTAGTGTTTTCTTATTTATGGTTATTTATGGTATGGTGTGCTCATTAAGTACATGACAACTATGAAGAAGATTTTAAATCTTAGTATTGAGTTTCGTGCTAGCCAGCTAGACATCAACTTTGCTTCCAAGTATATTATTTTTGATTGAGTGAAGGGTGACACGTGCACTCTATGAACATTGTCTAATAATCATTTATGGACATTTTATGGCAAAAAGTGTGATTCTGTAAACTTGCTTATTTTGATTGTTTGCCTTGGATTTGTTGATATCGAGGTTTGTGACTACTTGTGTGTGTCTAAATGTACTCATTATGAGGAATGGTGCTCGAGCATTAATGGTGGTTTTAAAGGTTACCTTCTTATTCCTCCAATTGTCCTTTTTTTTTTCTCATGATAGTTTTCTTGTGTTTGACTCCTGGGTTCTTGTGTGTTCGCTTTGTAGTTTCTCTAGTTTGAATGATTGGGTTTCTAAGATGGGGGTGATAGGCTGAGAATTGAGCCTGAAAAAATTGATGAGGAGGTGAAGAACAACCCTGCTGTGATGTTTGTATGTAAAGAGGGTGGGGTCCTTCCTTTTATGGAGGCCATGATGGGCTGGGATGAGCTAATTTCTTGCCAGTTTGTCAATTCTTGGAATGAACACAGAGTGACGGTTAATGGTATTTCTTTGAAAATCAATGAAGAAGTTATAGGGAAGGCTAATGGCTCTCTATTAAAGGTCTCAAATGGAAAAATACAAGTCGCACGTTGGACAAATTTAGCCTATACCATATTTTCAAGGCTCCTAAGAAAGAATCGGTCAAGAAGCAGGGTGGGTATAGTCGTGAAGATTTACTAGATATCTTGCCTCATGTGTGTTACATTATGATGAAGTATATTACTCTTGAAGGAAAATATACCATGCTTTAATTTTATCACTTTACTTTTATTAACCATATGCGCCATAAAGATTTCATCTCCATCCCCTTTTACCTGCTCCATTCTATGGAGAGTAATGTCACAGCCATTAAGGAAACTATAAAACTAGGGAATAATTATACTATCCTTCACTAGGGTTTAACATTCTATTTGTACAAGTTTCATCTGGATTTGTGCCCTCCTCTCAACATTTATGTCCAAACTGTTCAACAACCTTTATCTTCTCATTCAGGTTCTACTCATGAGCATAGTTTGCTTTTCTCTGGTCCTATTCGCAAGCGGTGTGTGAAAAACCCTTTCAAAAAATATGAATCCCCTATTTTGGATACCCCTAAAACTTACAAAATGAAGAAAGATGAGAACCCCCCTGTTGATTCCCATACCATGAAAAATCTTAATAAATTGATCTACAGTGTCGACTCAGATGTCAAAATTAATGAAACTCCCCGCCGGTCTAATAGGTTGGCCAAGGAGAAAAGAAAAAGTGCCATAAGAAACATGGCAGATTCAGAGGATATTGAAGATAACAGTGGTGAAGAATCAGGGAAAGGCTTTCCTTTTCATGTTTCTAAAAGTCTTAAGGATGGTGAATACCCTATGGCCAACCCTCCCTCTGCACCCCTTCTCCCAAACTGGCTCTTGATAAGGTAATTATTGAAGAAGTGCACACTAATTAAGCCATGACTACTGGCATTGGCCCTGGAGGAGTGGTTGGTACATTCAAGCATCAAATTGCTGAACTGGAAATTATTTTCAAACACCTGAAAGATGATATGGCGGGCATGCACGGTAGACTGGATGATGTGAGTAAGTTTTCTATCAAAGTTATGCATGCCTCTTTTATTACCCTCTATCTTTGGCAGGAAAAATATTTGGGAGGAAGTTGACAGAGGATGAAGACAAGGATCTTTTCCAATTCCTTCACGAGGAATGGGCCAACATCCTCATGTCTAAACATCTGGGGGAAAATAATTAGTGGTAATGGGGGATATTTTTTTGGTTTTTTTGGGACTTTGATAATTTTTAAAACTTTTAGTATGTATAGTTGTTTAAATTTTAGCCCCGTGTTGCATGTGCTGCTGAACATTACCATTATTATTTGTACTTTTTGTAGTTACAGTGACTTAATTTATTTTGCTAGATGGTGGTTAAGATCCTTTTTTATTTTTGTTTTTGATAGAGGCAGGCGTGGATATTGTTTAATTATTTTCTCTCTAGATGTTGTTAATGTGCTATTAATGTGCTTCTAGAGTCTGTTACTTCTGGGTGAGCACCCGTATGTGTTGTTGCTTATTTCAAAAAGCTGGTGAACAGATTTGTCTTTTCACAAAATCCTTCCAAAATAACTCTCAAATGCCCAAATAGGAAGACACAATCTGCAACTAACAGTTGGATAGATTATCATGAGATCGATAATCTTCCTCTAAATTTTATAGGGTACAACTCCCCGATCAGATGTGCAATAAATTAATTAGTTTTAAACCACACATTTGCTTTTAACCAGAAAGCAACTAAAGGTCACTATTCAATCATCAACATGATTTGAAAGTATGTTAAATAAAATAAGGAAAGATATAATTTGAAAGAAAACAAATTTTCCATCAACAACACTTCACAATTAATCCCAAATGAAAAAGAATAAGAGAAGAGATAGTGACTTTATAATGAATTGATTTTCCCGATACACAGATCTGAAAATACAATCTCTCTTTTTGTCAAAATGAAACATACATTGAGAATGATTATAAAAACATAAGAATTTGTAATCAAAAGAAAACACAACTCCATACACAGATGAATTTGTATCTGTCTTTATTTCTCAATGTAAAATGAGCACACAGACTTGGAAAAACTAGACACAACAGAAAATAAAATAAAAATACTACTCTTTCCTCTATTACAATAAGAAGTAATTTTCCTTTGTTCTGGCAACACACAGACTGCAGCCAAAAAAAGAAAACCCCTTCCTTTCTGTAGGAAAAAGTCTCTTGAAAAAGAAAAAATGGGAACCCTGGTTATGCCCACTCTTTTACAATATATAGCTCAATGAGATCATTATTCAGTTATATAATGAAATCTTGAAATGATTATAGTTAATCTGTATTTTTGCCTTTCATCTTTTGATAAAATTCTCACCTTTATATCTTTATATCTTTATAAACTATTAATTTAGAAGTTTATAAGGATATATTTTAACACATTTAAATGACATTCAGAAAAGTGGCATATAAATTGTTCAACCCAAAAGGAAAATACACTTTTTGCTGGGTGGACATAAAATATTTACTGGCAGTTTGATAGAGGAGCACTCAAATATCTGTATATCTCACACTAGACCAAATTTTCAAAATCACTCTAGTGAGGATTTATAAATTTATCTTCTCTCAAACATATCTCAAAATCAGCCCGATCCAATGGTTGAGTTAAAAGTTATTGACCCTGCAACATGACTAATTGTCTGCTATCTGCAAATCCGTGCTTACAAAATTTGTTTGATCTTTTCTTCTGCACAGTCATTATGGCTCCCACCAAGATTTAATGTCACATACAATAAATATACAAATGATAATGTTGAGCTTCATGTTGATACCCATGATATACACTATAAGAGTGAGTATTTATTATCTCGAAATGTTTCATAGCAACATGCAATAAATCTCCAGCATCCTTCTGAACTTGACAAGTTTTATTAGTCAATCTTGTTATTTGGATTCATGAATTCTAGATTTGAAATCATAACCATGAACTAAAAAAATCAAACAAGGGATTATGTCTCTATTATGATGGGTCAAGCCTTCAAAACTACACCTCATATCTCCCAAGCTTGTTCCTTTGAAATTATAAATCTTGCCTTGTAACTTGAACTTTGAATTCTTGTACTGAACTTGGCTATATTTGAACCATAAGAACCAACTTGAACCATTTTGAAACCTTCGAAACTCTTTGAACTACTTTGAACCGAGGTTCAAAGCAGTTCAAAGTGGTTCATGAGTGATGAAGGACTTCTAGTACTTGGCAGAAAGGAGCCGACTATAACAAGACAAGTTTGAAACATTGCAGCAATTGACTCAAGGAGAAAAATCGGCACTGAAGAGCCATTGACGCAAGATTTGAAAATAGAGGAAACCAGAAAATGATTTAATATATCAAAGGGTCAAGGACACTTTAACACGGTGACTCAAATAGACCCTAACACCGGCTCTGTCTGGGGGACTGCATGTTGCCAAATATGCAGAGAACTTCCAGTATCTCTCGTTAAGGAGCAGTGCCATGGACCATTGGGCAAATAGAGTCAAAGAATAAATAAAGAAAGGGAGCTAGCAGGGAAGGTAGAGGAAAGTAGGAAAACCACCAAAACAAAATGGAAAGCAAAACAAACAACCTAAACTAAATGCAAACCAGCAGCAAACAAAAGCAAGGAAAGTTGAACTATGCACCATAGAAAAGGAGGACAAAACTATATACAAATATGTACAAGTGAGGTGACCCCACTGTGAAGAGCATGAATAAGAGGATGAATTACACAAAACCATTCACTGGCTGAGAGAAGTAGGATCCTTTCCTGAACAGTAGATTGCATCTGCATGAAAGACCCCAACACCATTTTCCTTTGGAGAATTCCTTGTTGCTGCAAGAAAAACCGATTGTGTGCAAGAGTTTTGTAGAGCATACATTATGCTCAAAGAGCCACAGTTTATCATAAATATCAAATTTCCCCAAGTCTTTTAGCATACAATTTTCAACACCATTAGCAATCTCTAACTGAAAGAATTCATACTCCGACAACCATAAAAAGAATATCACCTCATCTTCAAATTGATCTTGAGGAACAACAATATTGTTAGAATCAGATGAGTTAACGCACATAAATCCTATGCTTGGATCAAATATGAAAAAACATTCATCTAGTGAGCCCCAAGACATACGCCAAAACTCACCCAACTTGCTGACCCAAATGCTGAACTTTTCTTTACTTGACCAGCAATAAACTTTATTTATTTCCCTCTCATAGAATTCATGATAGCAGTAGTGTCTATCTTGTTGCAAGCATAACCCTTCCATAGAATTCATGGTGGTTTTCTTCATAAGAGGATGGTCATCATAATGAGATTAACTACATGAAAGTGCCCCATCTAGGGAATCATATTGATTAACCATCTCAAGGCAAATATTTTCAATGATATCAAAATCACAACAATGTGAAATGAGAATGATATACAAATTTTACCTTCTATGTTTGAAACAGTTGTCACCATTTATGTCGGATAGTTTTCTCTATTCTCTATCTCATTGTCTTTTGAATAGGCTACATAAGAGAATTCTTGTGTGACAGGAACCAAGGGTTGAATTATATTATCTTCTTGGGGCTGCAACATTTCGTTAACCAAAAAGACCTCTTGCTCCAAATTCATTCCCACATTCAGCCCTTTGGCCAAACTTTCAGTCACAGAAAAGTGTTAGAGTAATCAGTTTACTCTTTTTCGGCTTATGCTTTCACTTAGGTGCATATAATTAATACTTTATATTAATTATATTGCGCATCCTAGCTCTTAGGTTTTAGGGTTTTTTCACCTTTATAAG